>JAVHJQ010001159.1:13383-25579 GCA_031306095.1 Pyricularia sp. CD86 | reverse complement strand
GCAGTGGCTATGGCTGCAATTTCCAACAGCGACCATGTATTGGATCTTTTCATGAAGCTTTTGCCACCAGCCCGTTTCGCTTACCTGCCAAATGAAATCCTCTTCATTCACTCTAAGAATTCATTCGATATCGAGTACACCTCCTACCACTTGGATCTCAAAGTATCCGAATATACAGCTTTCCAAGAAGATTTACAGCGTCCCCGAATCCCTACTTATCTCGCGTCTGAATACTCCAGCTGGCGCTCATATCCAAACCTTGACAGAATCATTGGCTCACCAGTCATTGGCGCTATAATCTTAAATAACGAACACGGCGTACAAAGGCTGCTTGATCGTGGTTACAAAGTCGATCGCACTTGCCTGTATATTGCAGTTATGATCAACTCGCTCAGTATGGCTAAGCTGATCCTGTGTGCCCTGAATAGCACCAAAGGTATTGAGGCCAGTGAAGAGATACGAGAGCATGGTCAATCCGGTATTGACGGCATCAGACAAATTGGTTTCAATCCAATCAACTGGGCTGTACGTGCGAACAACAAGAGAATGGTGCAGCTTCTTTTGCAAGCCGGCGAGCATATCGACCGGGACTTTTACGAAGCCAGTGATACAAAGTTGGATCAACTATCACCGCTCCAAACAGCGGCAACCATGAGAAACATTGATTTGGTCGCTTGGGTGATTGGCTGTGGTGCGGATGTCAATGGTCCACCATGTCCTTACGCAGGCTCTACGGCTATTTCAGTGGCTGCCGCCCATGGCGACCTGGCTATTGCAAGGCTGCTTGTTGACAATGGCACAAGAGTCAATACCCTGAGAAGTCAAGTCTGTGGGCTTACCGCACTTCAGGCAGCGGCAAACAAGGGAAGGATCGATATGATTCAGCTTTTGCTAAGTCATGGCTTTAAAAGCACAGGTCCGTACAGGCGAGAGTATCTGACAGCATTCGAGTATGCCCAGCAGGGCGGCCATCACGTCGCAGCAAACATGATTAAAGCTCATCGAGCGTGGGAAACACACGATTTAGCAATGCTGGAAGAAATTTCAGTAAAGTTTAGCTCCGAGGGTGAAGATTTTGGAAATGAAATATTACCCGATGAGTGCCGGAAACTCATTAGCCTAAACGAGCCGTGTATCTGTTTTGGCTGCTATCCGCGAGCACTGGGAGATAAATCGGCAGACGAGAACACGTGGGAAGATACTGTGGGAGATTCTGGCGAGGATTTAACAGTATTGGGAGATGGCGTTCAAGCAGGATCGTCGCGGCCATGGGCTCCTGAAAATTTCATCGGAGACCATCAATCGCAGGGCTGGGTTTCCAGTTTTCCCAACTTTGATGAAATCGATATAGAGCCTGGACGACTATTTCCTACACAGTTCCTTTCGGAATTGGAGGCATCTATGCCAGATTCTGCCACAGCAGACTGGGAAGGTACCCGTGTCCAACATGCTCCGGACTTGGAGCATCCAAGTCTGGCAGATGGCCAACTAGCCGAGTCAGGTGGTCCAACAGTCGTCGACGAAGTACAGCTCAATTGGGTTGCCGCAAGTAGTGACTATTTGCTCGGGTGGGAGGGTGCTGATAATATAGAAAGGCTGGAGCAGGATTCCTTTGGGCCACTGGAGTTTAATTGGGAATTTTGATTTGGTCGGATCCCCATATAGAGCAAAAGTTGAGCGTAAAATACATGGCTTGTTACATGCCTAGGCACCCCGGTGGGAAATATCGGATACCCCCATGCCAAGACACTCTTTTCATTCTTTGTGCTGAAACTGGAGACATCTTCAACTTCTGGGCCTTGAGATTGTTTTCTAAAGTTAGTAGTTGAGTGATACCATGGGGGCAGTTACAATGCGCATATCGCCTCGACTGTTAACCTGTTTCCGGCCGTCTCGTGCGAATTAAACGTAAAAGGTTTTCGTCATACGATGCATCACAAGGCAGCAAAAAGCCGACAATCTCTACCCCAGAAGGCAAGAGCAAATCTTCTACAGCGATTCCCACTAGTCCGCTGTTACCGCCAATATCCTGCATCTTGGATTCCCGGTGATATGAAGACTGGGAGCTTCAAAACACGCCCACGAATCCAGATTGGTCATACCTGACGAAGGATGAACCATTGTCGGATCGAACTCGGTCAAGTCTGATCAAGGGTGGATTGCTGGGGTTGGATCTTGGGTCGGACGGGGGTTACTGGCCATCAAATCGCATTCTCATCAATAGGGGCTTACCCTTTTCTCCCTTAACTCTTGTTCACGACACCCTATTCCTCGTCTTTTACAACACTCCAAATAACTTTGGTACCCTTGAGGCAGTTGGTTGTGCGGATGGAACCGGCGGAACAGGCTCTTCGGCACAAGCCCATGTTTTTGTCGTCCAAGTTGAATACGTGTGGTAGGGAGCTTTCAGTCAGAAATTTATTCTCAAGTATCTTAGGTGCAAAGGTGGTGGCCTTTTACGGAAATCCACAAGGCTCAAATTTTTAGCAGGCATAGGATCAATATCAAGCTGGAAACGCATATGTTTTTTTAGCGATCTAGCTTGAACGGACGATGACGAATTGCTTGGAAAGATTGGGCAGGCAAGTGAAAATTTTCTTTGAGAAAACTCGGAAGATCCCTTGCAAGCACACCATTCACCTCTTCGTTATCCTTGATGATCATAAATAGAAGTTGATTCCCTGCTCAAGCCATAGTATAATAATGCAATAAAGCTCGTTTTTTAGGCCTCCAAATATCGACATAGTACAGAATTATTAACCGTTACCCGGATTACAAAACTTTATCCGTCCCCTTTTTTTCAACAAACAACAAAACCAAAGCAGCTGTATATCCTGCTCCTACCGTCCCTACAGAATGGTGCAACGCCACCAGCGCCATGCAGCTGCTGCCTCTGGGCTGGGGGTTTCTGCCACGATGCCATTCGTATCCACAATATCTTCTTCAAACTGCAGCACAATGGTCAGATCAACAGTGGATTCATCTCGATAACACGAGTCCAATCCAAGTTCAACCGATAGAGACTCCAAGTCCAGCCTGATCTCGTCTTGATTGCCCATTGAAGCAAACTTCTGCGGGTTGGACACGGCTTTGTCCATGGCAGCAATGCTCTTTATCGCGACCTTTCGTGAATCTTCCGGATCAGAAGATCGCGCAAATATACCTAACTCAAAATGGAACTGTTAGCAATGAAAACATGAAGGCAATCCAAAGACGGAGAGTAGCTGCAAAAGGTGTGAAAGAACATACCCAGGATCCCCAGTGCTTTTAAGGAGACGGAGACTTCAACGCCGGCCGGTATAAAGCCATCGCGATACTCTGAATAGCTCACATGCGACACCGCCGCAGCTGCAGCCATCTTCCCGACGAGTCCCAGAGTCGCAACGGCGAGGCCACCGAGTTTCGTGATGGGGTAAGCCGTGAGTATTTCAAAGCCACCCTCCTCCAACCCGATCTCAATCACCGTCTCTCGGTTGGCTGGTGTTATCATCTCGCCGGTGCTAAAGCGTGAAATCACAAAACTGTCCTTACTGGCATTTTTACCATCATAAAAGTCACCAAGCCTGACCTGCTCGCCCAGCAGACAGCCTCGATTGCACACATTGAAGATTCCAAGCATGCCCACGCCCTGATGGCCACTCCGCACCCGGAGCAACCTCTGCTCGCCGTGTCCTCCATACGGCCACAAGGTCCTCCCGGCCTCGTCGGCCCGGAGCGCGATGGTCCTCCCATCTGCCGTCTGTGCCGTCATCTGCTTGATGAGTTGCAAATCATGCTCACCGGGCGCGTCCGTGATGTATATCGGACCGCCAGAAATAGACCTGGCCGCGGCGTGCAGGGCTGCGTACTTGGGCGTCGTGGTCTGGAACATGTCCCAGTCCAGCAGGACGCCGAGGTGCCGCATGAGGAGCGCATTGTGGGCGTTGCAAAAGACGTGCCAAGTGTGCGACTCGACCTCGTCGGGGAAAAAGTCGTCCGAGTTGCGCGCCATTAGCATTGGGCCCTCGCTGAGCCCCTGCTGCAGGAGCAAGTGCGAGATGGACTGGGGAGTTTGGGCCATGCAGGCAATGGCACGGCCGCCAAAGTGCTTGCTGGCCGCCGTGGTCCAGGCGTCCTGGTAGGGCCGAATGAGGTTTTTTCGGTCGTTGGCGTGTGCCGGGTAGTCGAGAAACCCCTGAGTGTCGACTTTTGCGGCGCTAACGCCGCAGTCGGCAAGGAAAGCGTAGAAGTCATGGTACATTCTATGGACATCCTCGCCATCAACCGTGTAAAAGTCAAAACCTTTTGGTTGAACTTCTGCCTCGTCGCGTAGCTGTATTTTTCGCATTTTGTACTTGCTGGCTATTTGGCCGCTGGGTGACATGCCGCCCCAATAGCCAAAAATGCCATGCCAAACGGCAATGTTGCGAATCTGCGGGTTTTGTTTTCGAATCTCTGATACTAGCCCCTTTAGACCATTTGGGAACCCTTCCTGGTTTGCCTCGAACCGTTCCCAGCGGCGACGAGACGCATCTGACCCGTCGCCATCGAGGGACTGCCAGTTGTCATCGATGATCAAGTTAGCTATGTTAATCCCACTCTCTGAGAGTCTAGTCAAGGCACCCAGAATCTTGTCGTGACTGAGATTCTGGCCAAGGCTGTTCCATGTGCAATATGAAAATCCATCGTTCCAGTCGTCGAGATGCGCCGTGGTTTGGGAGTTCAAAGATTTTTTAGTGCCTCCATTTTGCGGATGACCATTCTGGTGCCCGTTACCGTTGTGGTGTTTGGAAGAAGCCATCCGCTTCGCCTCGGCCATGACGCTACTCAGCGCCTGCTCAAAGTCTGTCGCGGCCGACACGAGCAATCGAGCCTGGCCTTCAGATTCATCTTCGTTCCTGGACACGGCAACCAAGGCACCCTCGTGATCTGTGACCAGTGTCGTAATGGAGTTATCAAGGCCGCCGACCGGAAGCAATACAACGTGCAAGCCATCCCTTCTCAGGAAAGAAACGAGCACTGCTTCCTTGTCCAGCTGCATGAAATCCGTCCCCTGCCTGGGCCCAAACCAATTCAGATTATGCCGTACAGTCGCAAACCAGCGCGCGCAGTCCGGCCTGCCTAATCTTCTGTTGGCCCTTCCAGACTCTGGCCCCTGAGCTGGTGGGATGGTCGCGACGAGATTCCAAACCATGCAGTCGGCGATCTTGTCCTTCTGGCCAACGACGGACGCCGCGAAGCCTGACTCGTTGATCCCTTCAAGGTAGTGACCGACATCTCGGCTTGGAAACCCGGCAGACTGAAAGAATACCTCCCCGTCATCGATACCCTGGAGGTCCTTGATCCACAAAGTCCGGTTGGTGTCCGTCTCAAGCCGCAGCGTGAACCTGAAATTCGACTTGTCCAGCAGACGAGGCAGCGAACCCCGGAAAAACCGGCGGTCCTGCTGATCCGAGCTTACGGCGGGCGTCTTGTGTTCCCGCAGAGGTAGCTCGTTCCACGTCTCCCCGTAGTTGTGCCAGATCCAGACGTCATTGATGACGCCACCGTGCTCCAATTCTAGAGCTGGTACTCCCACGGTGAAGGTCGCGTCCTTCTCATTGATTATTGTGGCTGATCCGAGAGGCGGATCGCAAGTGACGATAGATGATTTCCATTGCGCCATGTTTGTCGTTCTGGTTTTACGGCACCCGCGCTGATGATTTTGCTGATAGTGGTTTCAGTGTATACAGTGTATGTATGGGCTGAATGGCCGTGACGCAATCAACCACGCGACGGATACTGCACCTGAAGCCTCAAGAGGCTCGTGGAAAATTTCGAAATGTCAATAAGTAATGTAAGGAAGGAAACAGATGAGCTGTCAAGTTTATTGAGAAGCAAGGAAACCATGAGGGGAATACGAGGCGTACCGTGTGGGCTGCTATGTAATGTACAGTGCATGAACGGGATTCTCCTAGTTTAGTATTGGATGCTTTGTCTCGGTCAGGTTTCGATAAATGGGCTCACATTTAAAAGCTACCTATCCCCCAGATCACAGCAAACTAAGGCAATCGACATGCAGTTCAGTTGCATGATTTACTAACAACCCGTTTCCGCCAGTAAAATCTCCCACTTTTCAAAAAGTAGACAGTCAAGTTCATGAAGCTCAGCTTTTGGCCATGAAGACACCGCGACCGTTGGTTCCAACGTACACGGCGCCAGGAACATTGCCACTACCTGCAATTCGACAGTTTGCCATGTTACCAAAACCTTGACGGTCGCCTTGGATATCAGTCCACGACCCCGTGCCAGCTTTTGCGCTAGCATAAAGCCTCTGACCTGCCGGGCCATTACCAAAGGCATACAGCGTCCAAGAGTCACCGGTCCCCATTCCGAGGCCAATGTGCTGTGTGTCTGTCAATCCCGGCACGGCTTGGAAGGTTGCACCAAAGTCAGAACTCTTGTAGACGCCCGCGTTGGTCGATACAAAGACCGTGCCCTCAATACGAGGGTGTGCGGCAATGTAGCGTATTCCCGATGCTGATCCGAGCGAACCCGCAGCACGTGCAAATGTAGCCCCAGCGTCTGAGGACACGTAGAGAGCTCCAGACCCAGAAGATCCGATGTAGAATACACCAGCCTTGCGTCTGTCGGCCGAGACACCCATTGTTCCTGTCAGGCCTCCCAGCCCTGTGACGGCAGAAAACGACCCCTGGTTCTGAGAACGAAGAACACCGCGATTTGCAGATGCCCATAGGATGGTCTCGGCGTCGGCAGAGAGAGCAATCACTCCACCCTGAGTTGAATTGTCGGCGCCTTGATGAGCACTCCAGTTGTCACCGCCGTCGGATGACACTGCGAGCATGGGCGACCCTTCAGTCTGTCCAACCCGCGCAACAACAGAAGGCTTGTTCCCGGCGTAGTCGACTCCTGATGTTGTTACCCAGCTCGGGTCAAGCCACTGCTTCTTTGGAGACGTCTTGAGGTCCGCCGCAGTCTTGTATGTGAATCCAGTAATGTCTCCGATTGCGGCCAGCAGCTCGGAACCACCGGGCGCTGAACCCATCTCTAGGACTGCGGTTTCTTCAACCCCATCCGCCAAAGACTGAATCGAGATATTATGAACGGTGTCCCATTTGGTCAAGTCATGGCCACCAAAGATCGTAAGACCAGTTCCTGCCGTATTTGTTAGTATAGCCTCGGTGCAATCTTGCTCCTGCAGCCGATTTACGTACCGTAAAGCCAATGGTCAGGGTCAACAGGGTCGATTTCAAGGGCCTCGATCATCCAACCAATACGCTTCGAGTCCCTCGAAAGATGGCCAGACTCTATCCAGGGCGCCTTGTCTGCGTTAATAGAGTAGTACTGGTTCATTTCGGGATAGTTTGTCCACTCCCACAGTCTCGACCACGTAGCTCCGGAGTCTCTAGACCGGAAGAGCTGGGCATCAGGCCACCACGAGTTGAGCGAAGCCACTACGATAGTTCCTGGATTTTTCATGTCCACGCCGATTCCGCCAAAGCCATAAGTCAAGTCTGCACCTGATACAGGCGTAATGTTCTTCCATGTCGAGGTATTGAGGTCGTAGCGGAAAACCCCCCCAGTGGTTCCGTCGAAGGGGCCGCTTCCGTCACTGTATGAGATGTACAGCGCCTTCTCGGTAGGTTGAAGCTTGCACTTGTGGGGCAAGAATCCCGTAGGTTGACCAGCTACTGCGCTCCATGTGTCTCCGCCATCGTTAGAAACATAGACAGAAGTGGTTTTGTCGGCTGTGCCAACGAAAATTCTCGATGTTGCTCCATTCGACAGTTTGGAAGACGTGCTGTCAAAGGTCACCCAAGCCAGACCTTGGATGTCACTGCCGGATTTTACCATTGTTTGTCACAAGATTAGCAAGCTTTACGACTGAAGAGTTGTGTCCTGATGTTAACAGTTTCTCACCTGTTGTATCCGTTTGCATCGCTGGGGTCAGCCACGTAGGTACCAACCGCCGTGAATGAGGTGACTTTGGTGAACGTCACTCCGCCATCAACGCTCTTCCAAAGTCCGTTGCCACTCCGAGCTCCGAAGAACAGGACTTTGGGGTTGTTCTGGTCGACGGCTAGTCTTTCGCCCATTCCGCGACCGGGCATGTTGCCACCGACTTTGAAGGGCAAGGTGGTGATTGACCATGTTGCACCCTTGTCGGAGCTGCGAATGATGGCGCCGTTGCTCGGATCCCAGCTGTTTGTATAGAGACCAACGGCTGCATATACCTTTTTGGGGTCTTTGGCATCCACCGCCACTGCATCGACACCCCAACGGTTCCTGGACATGTTTGAGTTAGCATATGTCGAACACTTCAAAGCTTGGACAATCGTGATGGAACAACGCACCATCCAGCATGGGTTGCGAGGGCGTCCGTCACCGGCGTCCAAGAATCATCGGCGTTGAGTCTGTAAAGACCTCCAATGTCTGTTCGTGCGTACGCAACACCCTTTGCCGTCGGGTGGAAGACGATTCCAGGTGTAAAGCCGCCTCCACCACCGAACTTGACGTTCTTCCAGGTGAGAGCAGCCTGGGAAACAGCGGAAGCCGCAGCTATCAGAGGAAGAGCCCAGTTCAAACGCATTTTCGCTCGAGGGGAGGAAGAATCGATGGAACAGCTTGTCTGGTCGTGTCGGGCACAGCCACGGACCACTTCGTTGGAGAGATTCCATGACAGCGTTGCCAGGTTATAAAGTCATGAAGGAAGCCCATATTGCCTGCCAACAATGAACTTCGCTAGTCGGCACAGTCCTCCAAAATTTCCGGCGCCAATATGTGAAGTTTGTTATTTCCCCTGACAAAGTTAATAAGGAGATGCAGTAGCTAAGGGCACAAGAGACGATCGAATGGGAGGCGAACTACTTGAGAATTTCCACAAATGACAGCATCAGAATCCATGCTAATTCCGGGAAATCTTGATGTCGATGGTGCCATTACAGATCGTTTAATATGTTGCGGGGAGCATATGGAGGGTATCCTTCCGGGATCGTTCGGTAGGAGGCATCCGCCCGGCTCGTCTTGGCTGGTTTATAACAAGGTTTGGTAATTCCCCACACGATTTCAATTGAATATCGGACAACTGCTGGAAGTAGAGTGAATGAATATGGGAAGGGGAAAAAACACTGCAAAACAGTTTATCAATGGCTTGACTTATGGCCGTTTTATGGCCGAGGTGGCCAATTGACTGTTGAGGGCATGTAAATACATGGTCCTGGCCACTGAAAGTTGGTTGTGTCTGCAATCCGAGGATTGCGTAGTCGTCGAAGCATCAGATTGGAGAAATCTGCGGTGATCTGATCTCTGAATCACGTGAACTTTGTCCAACTCTTTCAGTAGAAAGGAAAGAAATGGCAAAGGGCACTTCACGTGATGACAAGGACACTCACTCCCATTTAAGCAGCGGTTTTTTTGGTTTTTTTTTTTTATCAAGACACAATGTCCAGCGTCAGGCTTTCTAATCAATAGGGCTTTTATACAAATAGAAACATCACGTTTACTGACATTAAATTTTGCAAGCCAAGTGAGACAATAGTAACAAGACAGTACAACCGTAGACATCGTTCCGCTTAACTTCGGCTTGCAAGGCCATGTTACATTAGGTTCCATCCTAGGAGTCAAAACCCACTTCCCCGACATCCGACCCCGCATTTCTGGTCACGTTGATTACCGAGTGGTTGGATCCATGTCCCACGCAAGCTTGGGAAGGGTTCAATTCCAAACGAGAAAGAACAACAACTGTCTACGACGGAAAAGCAGACAAGCAAACTAGATGAACTTGAGACTTGAAGCTTGTCATCTGGTTTCTCTCTTGTTCTTCCCCGCATACTCGCAGCATTGGCTTGATCCTGCTCCCACAACGCCCCTCCCCGGGCAGTCAGCTCAAGGTCAAAGCCCTTGGGGTTCGGTACTGGTCGGCTCAAACACTCCTTCCATTCACCTAGTAACAGGTTTACCTGGGTGTTTCGTGTAATCAGAGTTCAAAAGACCAACCAGTTTCTTTGTGTTTTCTCTTTCGTCTCTGGAGTTTTAAGCAAAACTTTCGGCTCAATGGCTTCACCTCCATCACCAAGGTCGACGGTCCTTGGACCACAAAGCCGATTGGAGCTACGACTCAATTTCCAAGCCAATATTGAGCATACCGAGCGCAATTCTTCCTCTCGCTCCGCTCCGATGCTGCTACCTTCGGGCCATCAGGCTCCTATTGCCATTGACGCTTCTGGCGTCTTTCCTGAGAAGCAGCCTGACTTTAACAACTTCGAAATCATCCGCCGCAACACCCTTCCAGCGCGCAGCTACTTTTTTCTATATGACAATGAGAAAGATGCTTTATCGCACGACACATCCAAGGCCAAATGCCAGCTTTTGTCCGGCAAAAAATGGAAATTCAGCTTCTCCAAGAATCCCTTCCAGGGTGAGATTGACTTCTACAAGGAGTCCTTTGACGTTTCCAACTGGGATGAAGTCCAAGTCCCCGGCATGTGGAATCTCCAAGGCTATGGGAAAGGCCCGCACTACACCAACATGGACTACCCCTGGAACCCAAACCCACCCCATGTGCCTCTCGATGACAACGAATGTGGACGTTATGTGACGCACTTTGAAGTCGATAAAGACCTGGAGGGTCATCAGATGCGGCTGAGGTTTGAAGGCTGTGAGACTGGCCTCACTGTATATGTGAACGGTCACGATGTTGGCTATTCTCAGGGGTCAAGGAACCCTAGTGAATTCGATGTTTCCAAATACATCAAGTTTGGGAAGACCAACACGCTGGCTGTCGAAGTGTACCAGAGAACCAACGGGATCTACCTGGAAGATCAGGTATGCTTCTTTGGTTGATATATCGATCGATTTGTTTACAACTAACACAAATCGCATCATATAGGACCATTGGTGGTTGGCTGGCATTTTCCGCGATGTTTACCTGCATGCCTGGCCGAAGCCTGCTCACATCGAGGACTTCTTTGTCCATGGTCTGCTTGACGCAACTTACCAAGAGGGCACTCTCAAGGTGGATGTCCAGCTCAGTGACAAAGCCAAAGTTCATCTAAAGCTTCTAGACGCAGATGGCAAGGAGATACTCACGTCTTCCCAGACTGGTTCGGCAAACGTTGTCTTTGAACTCGACGTCAGTAACCCACACAAATGGTCAGCTGAGGAACCATACTTGTACAACCTCGTACTGTCCGCGGATGATCACTATATTGCCCAGAAGGTTGGGTTCAGAAGAACCGAGCTTATTGATGGGGTTTACTGCATCAATGGACAACCCATCAAGTTCAGAGGCGTCAATCGCCACGAACATCATCCGGATTTTGGCCGCGCTGTGCCTTACGAATTCATGCGTAGAGATCTCCTCCTGATGAAGCAACACAACATCAACGCCATACGTACCTCCCACTACATCAACGACCCACGAATGTACGATGTCGCCGACGAGCTAGGCCTTTGGATCCTCGACGAGGCCGATCTTGAATGTCACGGCTTCGGTACCTGCGGCGGTGACGCCTCGGCGTATGCATCCGATAACCCGGACTGGGAGGAGGCGTACGTCGATCGGGCGCGACAGATGGTTCAACGTGACAAGAATCACGTCTCGGTAGTCATCTGGTCTTTGGGCAACGAATCCTTCTATGGTCGCAACCACCAAGCAATGTACAACTACATAAAATCAGTGGATAAGACGCGTCTTGTACATTATGAGGGCGATGGAGAGGCCAGGTCTGCGGATATGTTCAGCTGCATGTACCGACCCCAGGACCAGATGGTCTCTTGGGGAGAGGACAAGAGTTGGTCCAAGCCACTCATCATGTGCGAGTATATCCATGCCATGGGCAATGGACCTGGAGGTGCCAGTGAGTATGTTGAGGCATTCTACAAGTACCCGCGTCTTATGGGTGGGTTTGTCTGGGAATGGGCAAACCACGGCCTCCGTACCAAGACACCCGAGGGCGAGGAGTACATGGCCTATGGAGGTGACTTTGGTGACGAGCCTAACGACTACAACTTTGTCATGGACGGTTTAATCTTCTCAAATCATACGCCGACACCGGGCCTCACCAACTATGCCAAAATCATCGAACCTGTACAATGTCTAGCGCTGCACGGTTCCAAGGTCACTATCATCAACCGATATGACATGATCAGTCTAGACCACCTGAAGTGTGTTTGGTCTATCATCGGGGATGGCCAACTGGTTGAAGGTGGTGAGGTG
>JAVHJQ010001159.1:0-13316 GCA_031306095.1 Pyricularia sp. CD86 | reverse complement strand
AACAGGGGCTGACTGTCACGCACATTTTACAGGCATCAAACCCCACACCGAAGGAACCATTCATTTAGAGAACCTGCCACCACCACCTGTTGGGGAGTCGTATTTGCATCTGGACTTCTCGCTGCGCCATGACACCAGCTGGGCCAAGGCTGGTCACGTTGTGGCATTTGGTGAATTCCGCCTCGCCCCGCCCCTGAGTCTTGCTCATAGCCGTTACCTAGCAGTTCCGCCAGAACACTGTCCAAAAATGGAGCAAATTACTGCCAACGGCACCCCAAAACTCGTAATACGGAGCAGTTGGGGTACCGTTTGGGAGTTTGACCAGACAATGGGGGCGCTGACGTCGTGGAAACGACTAGCCTTTCCAGACACCAACGTCCTGACAGAACCATTGACATTTTCCCTGTACCGGGCCCTGACAGACAACGATCGAGGCGGCAGCGCCGGCGGCGATTGGAGGAACAGCCGCCTGCACCAGGTCAAGGCGCATCCTCTACAGATCAACTGGGAGCGCCGGTCAGACGGCAGCCTCGAGATCACGGCACATCACCGCGTCGCACCTCCCGCACTGAACTGGGGTCTGATGACAACCACCTCGTACCGCTTTGCCGGAGGCTCAGTCAGCATCAGCGTCAGCGCCAAAATCACCGGATATCGGAGGCCGCGATGGTTCGCCAAGTTCGGTCTCAAGCTCGGTCTCGCCGATGTGGAATCTGCCAAATGGTTTGGACGAGGACCGGGCGAGTCTTACCGCGACAAGAAGCTCTCCCAGGCATGGGGCAACCACGAAGAGAAGATCGACAAGCTCTTTGTCGACTACGAGTTCCCGCAAGATGGTGGTAGCCGCTGCGATATACGATGGGTCGAGTTTTGTCGCAAGGAGGGCGGCAAGGTTCTGCGTGCTCGTTTTGGGGACTTTGAAGGGGCTGGGTTCCAGGCCCTCCGGTATTCGACCGAGGACTTGGATGAGTGTACTCACCCATACGAGCTACACAAGAGGAAGAGAAAGGATACGGTTGTCAGCTTGGATTGGGTCCATGTGAGTACCTTCCCTCCTAATGATGGCAGGGCCATGATACTAACGCAACAACCACTGCAGCATGGGCTGGGGACGGGGAGCTGTGGGCCGTCTACACTGGCTCAGTATGAGCTCAATGCGGACCAAGATTTCAAGTTTCATGTACTATTGGACTAAAGCTTTTTTACGGGCTCTGGAGTGATTGTAGTACTCATCGGAGTGTTTCCAGAAGATATCAGTAATCTACGGTTATGTCACGGCTGCCGCCGGTGTTTAGTTTCGCGACCTCAAAACCAAAAAAAAATCACCTTGGATTTCTCAAGTTCTGCGTTATTACTTGCTAGCCTTCCGTTAATTTTTCCAGTATGTTCAATCTATATCTGTGCTTTACCTGACAGGCATATTGTACTACCGTTTCCGAATATCAAGGCAATTTGTTTCTTTCTTTTACAAGTCTAATTATAACTTCATCTTTCCTCGTAAGTCTATCCAGTTCAATCTTGATATCACCCAATATGCTGTGCGACCCCTTCCGATCATGAACCAATGATACCAGATCCGGCAGGGCCTAATTGACGAAACAAGGCGGAAGAAGGCCTGGACTCCTAC
The DNA here is from genome assembly GCA_031306095.1 of Pyricularia sp. CD86. Taxonomy (NCBI): domain Eukaryota; kingdom Fungi; phylum Ascomycota; class Sordariomycetes; order Magnaporthales; family Pyriculariaceae; genus Pyricularia; species Pyricularia sp. CD86. The sequence goes on along the minus strand of JAVHJQ010001159.1, from coordinate 11,689 downwards.
CTAAGCCCAGGACACATCGAGTTCCTCGCCGCACCCTTGCAGCACTTTGAAACCCTCTCTTCTTTTTTTCCTATCTGCAGTGTCACCCGAGAAAAAGACACCCCAAAATAAAGATGTTCGTGGTGCCCATGACGAACGCTGTCTCAGCCCTTCCCTCGCCGATGAACTTTTGGGCACCCCCTCCTCCCTACGAGTTGGACGATGTCTGTTCGACTTTCATGGTGTTGATGGCTTTTGTGGGGGCTACGTAATGACGGGACAGAAAAAGGACAAAAAAAAAAAAAAAAAAAACCGAATGGCTTGCATGGACTCCTGTAAGCGACACACCATGCCTTCGTATATTGGTATGCAAGCCCCTGGAAAATAAAACCCTTTGATTGTGGTGGCTTAGACATCATGATGTGCGTACTTTCTGGTAGACATGAGAGATGAAGCGGCACCGCTTTTTCAGCCGGACCATGAGCCTTTTTCCTAATGGGTGACAGATTGGCGCGGCTAGGTAGGGCCATCAAGTTGCCCTCCCCCCTTTATTTTTTGCATTTCTATTTAAATTTCATATTCTTCTTTAAATAAACCATGGATGTTCCAAAGCGTTGTCCAGAGATGACTGAGCTCCTGATATAGACGTAGGTAGGTCAGTCCGAATCCGACTACGACATGGAGGCCAAAGATGGGCCAAAAAGCGGAACGTCAGGCTCTGTCCCGAGTCCGGCAGCAGCATCCAGTCGAGAAACAACAGAAAAGAGTAACGTTGAAGCAGAGCCGCGCGACTCATAATCCACAAGCCAATAACTCAGGCATGTACCTACATCACATTCTCTTCTTAGTAGTCAGTTCATGGGTTGGTGGGGTGTGTGCAGAGCGAAAACTCGGCCAGCTTTCCAAGAGTCTTTTCTCTCTCTTTCTGTTTTTGGTTCTCCTCGCATTTGATATTGGCCCTTGTTTGAAAAAAAAACAAAAAAAACAAGAACGGTACGGAAATCCAACCAAACTCTTGTTCTTGTGTAACCCCCCAACACCATTGTCACGAGCGCCGTGTTTGCCCGCAGAGCCGAGCCTACCTTTGGCGAAAACAAATCCAAAGTGGACAAACTACCACCCCATTTTTGTTGGTCGAAAAGTATAGTAACGTACCTATGCAAAGAGTCATGGCCGACAGGTGAGGCTGGGCAGGGTGTTTGCCGCATACGGAGTACTCTACACGACACCCGCATGCTGCTCGTCAGCAACTAAACTACGGAGTACCCAGATTTTTCTTCAGCCCTACGATGCAGAACTTTTCTCGAAGCAAGAAATAAAGGTATATGCGGTGTGAGAAAAGGGGAAGAAAAGGACAACTTGAACAGGCGGTCAGGCGGTTGCCTGCCTACTTTTTTTTGTGTGTTTTTTTTTCAGCAAAGCAGTATCCCGTAGTATAGATTGGGTTCTTACTAAAGTCTCTTCTCGAACGATCTGAAGGCTTAGAGACGCTGCAAGTTGTGTGCGACCAGACGGAACAAACCTGATCAGGGTCTCCTTTTTTCAGCTTGACTATTCAGCTCATCCACCCCTTCGCCTATCAGAGAGTGCGTTGGCGCTGAGCACACCACCAGTACACCTCTTGAGTCGATCATGATTGGCTCGCAAGGAAAATGGAAGGGTTGATCATGCAACGGGGGTCGCGGTTCAATACTCTAGTCTAGACAAGAAACTAAACGACCATACATACTACCCTTCTTCGGTCACCGATCTCGTCATGGTTCCCTAACTTGGGCATGTGCACACAAACATTGGTTAGCACGTCAAAAGGAAAGAAACTTGTTCACGGAACCCAAAAAGCGATAAGGGGGTGTGTCTGTAGGGTACGTGACCCTAGAATGGCTACACGGGATATTACCAATGCATCCGATTGCAAGAGCAAGACAAGTGACGGATGAACTGGTACGTATGCGAGCTTGGCGTTGGTCCGATTCGTTGCATCAGCGCCCTGTTGTGGAAGAATAAGGATCAGGCGGAATGAGGAACTATGGTCGTACATATGATCAGCTTTCAGCTGGTTCCCCCCAAGCAGGTACTTGGTTCTCCGCAATACTCATCAAAAGCCCTGCCGACAATATGCATTGCTGTGACGAGTCTCTGGTCGAATCGGCCTGGTGGCCAGATACCAGGACGGCAGTAGCGTTTTGTTTGTAACATCGTATATGATAGTTTGTGTTTCGGACGATGCATGGCTTCGCACCGCCCCGAACGAAACGAGGTACTTCACCGACATCCATTGGACTGAGGTTTATGATGGATCAAGTGAAGCAAGAGAGCCCCGCCAGGTTCAATGCGAAAAAAAAAATCATTTTGCCCGAGTCCCACCTTGACGGCGCCGACGGCATTCATCGTGTCGGAAGCAACGTTAACGTTTCGACAGGTCAGTAGGGCTAGTGATATTTCAGCGAACCGGACTCCAAGATACCCGATGCACTGCCCTGAGGGATGGAACTCGAGGTTACGAGACGATGCTACAACAAATGTCAGTGTGGTTCGGGGTTGAATGCATACAGCCAGCGCCGCACTCGCCGTGCATTCAAAAAGTATGGTACCGGCAAAGCGAAGACAAGCGAGCCCGGATAATAGACTCTTTTCGAGACTGCAAGGTTGAGAACGCGTGTTTATGGGCTTGGTATTCGTGTTGAGAACTGCATGCGACTGTAGAGCGTTAAACAAAAGTCCCGTCTCCAAACGGGGGTGGGTAATCCCACGGCGACATGGAAATGGCACAAAAAAAAAAAAACATCAATTGATTCCAAGTCAAGTTGCGTGTTCGCCTACGTAGACGTAGGGACTTGGAGGCAGGGCTAGTTGACGCGACCCCCCTCCCCTGTGGCTTGTGACGGAATTGATTGATTGTCCAATGTCATGCCATACAGAAATGCCCATGCCTGGGCAATCCAATGTTGTCTGTCACGACTTCACCGGAAGACGAAATTGCGCCAGCCACGATTTTTCCCATGTTTTGCGCGCAGGCTTGGAAATTAGGGTGTAGGGTCTCGCCTATGCTCAATTGCTGCTTGGTCGGAAAGCTCGCCAAAGCAAGCCCAGTCCTGAGGAGGTTGCTTTACACTCGTTGCTACCCAAAGTTAAGGTAAAGATGTACAGTACATACAGTACAGCATAACACCCACAGGGTTTTGTGGGTTGGGTCGGTTACTGGGCGCTGCAGGAAAGTGACCAGGGGAAAGGGGGGACAGAGGCAGGCCCAAGAAAACAGAGTGCGACATGCCACTGTTCGTTGTTTGTTCCCTGCCGCCGTGGCATTTTCTGGTTTCCGCCATTTTTTGGTGGTGGTGTCTCTTTGCACACCAAAAACTGGCGGTGGAAAGGGCGGGTTTGGCGGCCTTCGGGGGCCAGGGTCCTCCCTCGGATTGGCAGTGAATGTAGGGCAGTGGAGCAGTGGGACCAAAAGATTCCACGGTACGTACCCTCTAGCCCGGCCAGGTAAGGTTAATGATGTACAATACTTGCTGTTCATGGTATCGACGAGATGCTGCGCCTCTTTTACCCTCCATTCGCTCCGATTTGTCCGACACATGTAGGTAGGTTACCTATTGGCAGTGAGTTACCCGGGTTTCTTTGAGGGTCCACAATTCTGTCGATGCCATCGCGATAACTGCACTTTGCTCCATATTCTGTAAACGCACCAATATGCCCGCTCTTCTGTTTGTTTCTTTCCCCATTGACAGGGCCCATTTCAGCTTTTCTCTGCATCACCGGCCTCCAACCTGTTCAAGTTCGATGCGTCAAAATTAGCCCACATCGCCAATGATGCTGGTCGCACTCCAGCTCAGGAACGGCGATTCCGATCACAGTTTACTTGCCTATAGTATGTAAGTAGGTACATTTCCTACTCTGTATGTAGTAAAAAGACGCACCCCTTGCTGGGTCCGTCGCGGCATCGCCATTTCTATCGGTCAGTCAATCAGGCCTGTTCAGCACCACGGCCACCTGTCGGCCATTCTCTGCAGTACCGCAGGTGGGGACTATGTATGTGATATTAAAGTTGAAAAAGGCACATATGCACATACGGCGGAGCGTAGCATAGCCTCATTTCAAATTCATAGTCCGTTAGGAATGGCATCAATGGTACTGCGCAAAATCACTTGAGAAAATGCTCGGGGCTTCAGAAAACGGTGGTCAACGGCTTTGATCATTTATCTCTAATACCTTAGTCAAGTTAAATCCTGGTTATTTTAGTTGACAGGTACTCACTGTCAATGAGAATCGGTAGTCGGCAGATTGGAAACCGCCAGACATAGTCAGTGGCCTTATACTATAACTAGAATAGATTAGTAGGCAGGCACAGAGCTCGGCCGAGTTACCGAAAAGGATTGAGACAGGTGCGATATCCGATCTTTTCCTCTTGGAATTGCATGCGCCCCAAGGAATTGCTAAGGCCAGGCCTCTGTGCGCATTGCACAAAATATGTCACAGGCATGCCCTCTGACGTCTTATGGTGGTGGCGCCAAGCTAGCAAGCTCCAAATAGCACAACACAGCGCAACACATGAGGAGCACAGACGCGACCACAGCTTGGAAGCTCTTGCAGTTGTGCTTCCTTTTTTCCTTGGATTTCTGCCATCACCGATGGCTTCTATCGTATTTACAATCAAGTCGAGTACCTAACTTAGGTATGGTACCTGGGTAAGTATTGTCACGCAGGCTGTAGCTTTTGTACTCCGCCCTATTCTTTGGGCTCGGGGACACACGGCACCGAGAACATTCTTATGGGGCTTGGACCCGATCCATAGAAAACTGGACGCGGATTTAAGCGGCCGTCGATCACTGAGCAAAATTCCCATGTTGGTCTAGGTACCTAAGCAAGTTAAGGGTAGTTAATATTCATGGATTATAAAGTATTATCCCAAATATCAATGATACGCACAACGCGGTATTTTTTTTTCATCGGCGGATTTTCAACATTCATTTCGATAAAACCTTCTCAATCAGGATGTGCCTCACAAAACCCATCACAAGTCGCTGGGAAGCAATTGCAACGGCGGTAGAAATGCCACCAGCCCTGATCTAGGGCATCACGCGCCGTTTTCCTTGTGCACGACTTCGCATGGCGGCGGCCATGTCCTGCCGATACTTTGTATATTGATTCCTTTTAACACGGTCTTTCTTTGGGCACAGGGCACAATTAGGAACACAGCGCGCGCAGCAGTATAGCTCTACCAAATGCATTAGCAGGCTTGCGGGGTCCGGTATGCATATCAATTCACTGCCAATGGCTATCATGGAAGGGAGCTGCGTCGCATTGTTCAGAATCACACACCCTTTCGAATCCAACGTTACGCTGCAGAACGGGGGACGGGATTAGGCTGTGATGGAATAAAATGAAACGAATAAAAGATTTATTTACCGCAGCACTCGCATCCAGGAATGTGGGCAAATTCTGCATCGCCCCAAGTACCTAAGGTACCTAGGTACCTACCTAGGTACCCATGGAGTTGCATGCACCGAATTCGGTTTTTTTCATCAAGTAGACAATCTTAACTATGGTTTCCAGTAAAAATTTTCGATGATCACATAATTGCATGATCCAACAATCAACAGAATATCATTTTCTTTGTTGTTATTGTTCTACTATTACCGACAGGGTTCTCCAAGGAAACGTTGATATTAAATCGGTACATTACATTACAAAGCAGCCAAATTGCCGTTGAAAGTTGCTTCAAGGATGGAGCTTACCGAGCCATCCCACCTTCATCACATATCTTTGTTTTTACTTTGTTGCAACGGGTGCGCAACAAGTAAGACGGGAAGCTCATCCCCGGACCAAACCTGCGGGTCGACTTGTTCTCTACTAAGATTATAGGCTTCCCCTACATGTCACTCAGCTTCAGCCCTATGGAACGGTGCTTCAGCCAATCAGAGACTACATGAATGAGGGGAAAGTACACACGGCGACGCCGAAAAAAAGGGGGCGCCCTGGGAGAAGCGGGGTAGTCCCTTTCTCCAGTCCGCCGGTGGTGTATTACAATTGGGGCTGGGGGGAAAAGGTGACAAAGCAAACGGAGACGGACCGCTGGCGCCCTATTGTACATTCGGTTCTCACCACCATCGCTAGTCTAGTCTAGTTCCAGTTGCCTCGGTACGCGCTTAGTGCTGCTGCCAACGTCGTGGCACTAATAGACGAGTCTCTATTTTTGCTCGCAAACAATCGTCACCGGGTCCACCAAAAAAACAAGGTAAGTATAGGAGTTGTATTCAGAAAATTTACTTGGCACCAATAAATATAAGTCCATATCAAGGATTACCTGGGCAAGGGACTTTAGTCAACGTGGTAATTGCTACTGAGCAATGACAGGCTCAGGATCCACCGCAGTTGCTTATCTGCCGATGTTGAAAAACAAACCACACCGTTTAAATGCAGGTTTACATGCAGATGCAGGTATTTAAGATGCCTAGTATTGGTGCTCGCCCCATAGCTATTTGAGTGTTTGTGATATAAAATGAGTTAAATTTCAACAGAGTGTGCCTAGGTGGGTACCAAAAATATGCAAGTCTCGTATATTTCTAATCAAAAGTCCCAATATATCGTCTCTATTACTCAAAACTCACTCACACCATGCACACTCCCACACCTCCCTACAGATCGCACGCATACTCGCACCGCATCGCGGCCCGCCGTTTGACACTTGCCGCTCTTTGCCGGTATCTCCAAAGGTTGTCTTGTCTAGGCTGTTGATATGCACTCAGACACACCAAAAGAATTTCGGTTTCCCGACTTTTCATGTTTTGCCCACGATGGTGTACTTCAAAAAAAATGGTATTGTAACAATGTAAATAGGCAGCGGCCCATCGGACTAAGTTAAATTAAGGGTATTTGCTGGCAAGTGCGATTTAGATTGCTCCGCCCCCAAAAGCCAAACCCCCAACCCGCAAGATATGTCCGTTTTTGATCAAGCTTTATCTACTCGCTACCCACAAATAAGAGCCTGTATACGGGTTTGCATTCTGACCTGTGCAGCAGCGGGTAATACCAGCATCAAATCACCTACAACTCCAGAGCACAAGCGTGGAGAAGGTGACCATTCTCGGCCCCCAAAACAAAAGCCACTTAGCCAAGCAGACCAGACCAGACCAGCCCTACAGGGTCTTGTATGGCATTCGAATCCTTCCACTAAGATTAACAAGTGCCTATCTTTAATGCAAAAAAGACCGACCAAATCCAGACCGAGGCAATACCAGGGTCTCTCGCGCAAAATTGAATTTCGGTACTGGTCAGACCTTTACCAATTATTGTCCGCAACCATGATTTCCTTTTCCGGTCGTCGGTCAAGACTCCACGATGCTTCTCTCCCCCGCGATCGAACAGGTAAAAGGCAGCTGTCCAGCCGTTACATGGCATGATATCTCTCTCTAACCCACTGGCCCCCAGCTTCGGTGCAAGGGTTGCGTTGTAGCTAGCGTAGATACCAATTTTCAGGCGACAAAAAGTCGACCTGCTACAATGTGAGGAAGAAATTGCTCAACAAGGATGTTTTGGTGTAGAACTTGCCTAGAATTTCATTATGGGTTAATTGAAGATCAACACCACGACGAGAACGATTACACATAAGAGGGCAGGATGGAGACGGAGCCATAAACGACTTTGATCTTCATCCTGCTTGTAGAGTTCTATTCTAGTTCCCTGCCCGTGGAGGCAAGTCACATATGAGCTTTCTGTGGTTATCTCGGTGTCAATACTTACATTATGAATCATCGTGAATGATACTAAGATCACCCCCTGTTCCAATGCTCGCCACAGCAATGACCTAGACGGCTACCTAAACCAGATTTGCAAAGTTACCGAGGTAGGCCATACTTGCCGAGGTAGGTCGTTTACATCCTATTTGGGGGCTTTGGACTGCGTGAAGCCCGAGGTGGGCTATCCTCAAACCCGGTATAGCATATCGGAGTTAAAAGGGACATTGAATATTTTTGATATCGGCGTTAAACCAAGGCGCGTAGCGACAATGCTCCTTCAGCACCAATGTTCGCTACTCCCACCACCTCAATGGCCCGTTTTACGCTATTGAAAACGGCCCGAACAACCCAGACCCCCATGCCTGGGCAAGGGGGTAGCCAGGGGGATTTGAAGAGTAAGCCGTGAGGTGTTCCTCGGACACTTATTTGTCCTTGTCTGCTTGGCGTAGAAAGAGAATGTCGCCGAACCAGTTTTGCGTCTTCTTTTTTTTCTCCTTTGCTGAGAAAAGGTCCGCGCTCACGCTTTGTGCCACCGTCTATTTTTTTCTTTTCTCTTTTTTTGTGTTACTTCTCGTTTTTTGAAAGGAAAACGGTAGGCTTAGCCTAAGGCACCTTAGGTTGGTTTGGAGAAATCCGACCGCGCGCTCTTGGCGGGTCCCCACGCTCCCGTCAGTCTGGTAAGGTGCTGATGGCGTCTTGTGGGGGAGAATGACATTCGGTTGGTTTCTTTTGTAGTTCTTCCTGGGATTTATAGCTACAAATTTCATATAAGTTGAGAGAAGTGGTTGGAATTAGAGAATAAAGTCATTGTAAAATCGGGTATTATCTCTTTCTATCAATTGCTAATATGTGAAAGTGTCAAAAGCCTGATCCTAGCTTTTCATGAGTACCTTAGCTTAACCAATCTGTAGGTACTTCGTGCTTATGCACCACCAGGTACTGAAGCTAGTTGGTGGGTTGCGATCCGTAAACATCGCCACGACCTTGCCGTGGAAACTCTTGTCTCTACATTCTCGTCCGATTCTCATTAATGCACGAAGGGCTTGCATGCATCTCTCTTTTTCTCTTTTAGACAAGTTCCTCTGTACTTTTCGACGAACAAACACATCATTGAGCATTGAGTTCCGGACGACGAGACCGAGCCTCCGACCTGCAGCCCAGAAAGCGCAGTTATCGGTGTCCGATCGACTGTGCGCATGTTTCTTGCTTGGCCCGTTAGCTGCAGGCACAGGTGGGGGTAAAAAAAAACGATGCAGCTGCATCCGACAAGTGAAAGCGACTTCGTCTTTCGCCTTTACAACGCGAGAGAATGCAAAGCAGCCTGGTTATACCGTCACTCTACCTGTTTCTCCGTCTTGATTTTTCATCACGTTTAGTTTTGTCCATGCATTGCAGCACAGCGCAGCGCAGCGCAGTGCGTTTTGATGTGCAGTTGTAGAATCGAACCATTATAGGCAAGGCAACGTGCCACACACCCTCTTTCCCACAGTAATCCAACAGGATCATGGGCCACTGTGTCCAGTAACAACATGCCGGCATGCGGTGTGTTGAAATGTGATTTTGTCTGTCAATGCCTCCCTCGGAGCAGCAAGAGGCCGTGAAACAACGGCTTTGGAGTGGCACAGCGTGGTTTCTTTTTTTTTCCTTCTCTCTCTAGAACATTGCCTGTTTGTTCAGCTGCGACACCAATCCTACCCCGAACTTATTATCCCGCATGTCAGATTCCTACGCTCCAATGTGCCGAAAGGATTATTTCCTTCCGCTTGAGACCACCAGGCATAGTGACTAGTCGAGCACTAGGCCCTACCCTAAGTCTACTGTAGTCTAGCTCATACTAAGCCACTTAAAACATGACGTTTTGTGGCTTCCCCCCCTCCATTACTTCAGCCAACGAACGTACTTGGCTAGCTCTCTAGCTGTATGTTCATGGCAAGTGCAGATCCAGTGGCTTTCTAACTGAGGCTTTGCTTGATAGGCCATGCGCCTGTTGAGGCGCGATCGAACGAATAGGGATCCATAACTGTGCCGAGAGATACTGGCAAATAAAGCCTACTACCGAGATGCTGCAAAGCAAGCAGACAACCTCGGCTCATGGCCTGTCCGCAAACAGGATGGAGATGTGTAGCAATCGTATGCCTTTCTTGTCATTGTGGCTTCTGATGATTACCTACAAAATAATTGCACACCATGCGCGGCAAGTTCCTGCCACACTTGACATACCTAGCCGGTACAAGGATACTGGGCTACACGTGGGATCCACCAAGCGGTGGTACGGTCCGACAGACGGCTTGGCATTGCTAGGAGATGAAAACATGTCGCGAAACCAGCCAATGGTAGCAAATCGGCCAGGATGTCAAGGGCGCCTATGACAACATAAAGGGCGCCGAGGTTCCCCTCTCGCGATGGTAAGGGGTCTTGGGGGTGATTTTTTCGATGCTTATCAAGGCGGAGAACAATCGTAGTAAAATATCAGTGGGGACGCTAGCCTGAGAATGGGCATATCAAACGATATTAGGGTTAAAATCCTTCTGCCTGGCAACTGGGGTGGAAATGGGGGGGTGGTTGAAGGTGGAGAGATGTGGAGAAATCCCAAGGGGCTGTGCGTACAGTACAAACAAATCCGAGAAGCGAGTGCAACTACTGTAAAGGCTCAAGCTTGGGCTGCTGAGCCACACAAAGCCCAACTGTGCAACAGTGATCCGAGCAGGCACCAAGATAAAAAGACGACTCTGCCAACACACATCCCGGAACACTGGTGGGCCGAGGATTTATGCTCACCAGTTTCCTACCCTTCTGAATCCCACATTGCAAACATGTCGACGTTGGACCCCAAATGCCGACGGAATGTGGCTGGGGTACACTAACGCAGAACAAAACGTAGTAAAAAAAAAAAAAAGTTGCTGCCTTAAGAATCCCCCATCAAGAGACGGCGGAATAGACAAGACTTGGCCTCGCACCCGTATCTCAGCCCTACGTATCAAGAATTTGTGATATGCAAGATAAGGTGATTGTCTGTAGTTGAGTTTGTCAGCACTGAAAAAAGGGAGCCTTGTCAGCAAACTATCCATACCAATATCATTGTTGGGTAAAATAGCTAAAAGGGGTCAAATCATTGAACAAACCAAGCCCGCAAGCGGTGGTAACACTCTACGGTTTTGTTATTATCATTATTAATGCAATCACCGGGCCGGCCGGAATCTCAGCTTAGCTCCGGGCCTCCGGGAACACGATATGTGTGGAGTGGACGCTTTTACGGTCCGCCCCTGTATTGTTCCCAGGTATTTTGTATGTTGCCTGGGTGAGGTTACAGCAGAGAAAATTATGCAGATCCGTTCGTTGGTAAACTCCACTTTCGACTCTTGCTTTAACGTATGGTCAGGTATTATCTCCGGCACTTCAAACAAGTCTAGTAATTTAAATACGGCCTGCCTTCTATGATTGGTGGCAATGGACCCAAAGGGTTTAGGGGACATTTGTGGTGCTGCAGTGCTGACTATCGTCGAGGCCCCTGCCGTCGCTTTGCTTTGTGGGGTCTGGGCGCCAAATCGCTAACTACGGTAAGGTAGCAGTGCAAGGAGACTACCTTTTTCCACTTTTGCTTACGCTGGCGATAAGTTAGACACTTGTTGACGGACTGATTGATCTCCGGCACTTGAGCACGTGGAACAATATGGCAAAGTTATGTTGTTTGGTTCAAATCCCATTGGGTCTTCGCTTGTAAACCGTCAATTATTGGGTGTATACGGTAATGACACTCAAATTTACTGTTTAGTATCAACCAAGCTTTTATAAGATTTGGGTCTGAAATATTCCCTAACCCCTGATATGTAGTGATGTAGTGATATTCGTGATTAAACACAGAAAGTATATGGTAAATAATTAAAAACTGTATCAAGCCCAAGTTAACTTGATGTAACAAAAACAATGGCTAATTTGCCAGAAATAAAGTCTTCAGTGGCTATGCTATGCAC
>JAVHJQ010001153.1:0-10600 GCA_031306095.1 Pyricularia sp. CD86 | reverse complement strand
AAAAAAAAAAAAAAAAAGTGACGCGACCCTCCATGCCTTCACCGTCAATTCCCTGGCGCATTAAGGACCGAAGCGAGCAAAGTATTGGCTTGGTCTTACAACTACATTTTATATAGTAACGACAACGGAAGTGCTACATTCAGAGGTCCCCTCCACTAAAAATTCGTTAATGAAGGAATGAATGCTCGGTTCAGAGTCAGAAACCTGGTATCGAAAAAAAAATAGAGGAAGAAAGAGTTAAGAAAATCCGATGTAAAGATAACAGACTGGACTTTCTTCAAGACCATCCTGAGAGCGTTGGCAGTGGAATTCGATAAGCATGGCATATTTATCCTCTCCGAATCCTCAACAAACGGTCACACTGGCCCGGCCCGATTCAAATCTCTCGATATTTACTGCACCTGTCCGACAATTTCCTGCGCGCGCGACAGGGACTCCACCATTTGTTGACACTCTTTCCTCCTGCGAATCGTGTAATCGCTCTCCTTGAGCAGATCATCCAGCTGCTCGTTCTTGTACATGCTTGCAAGGAGTTCCGCATGCATGTTTTCTTTCGTGTACCTGTAGATCAAAATACCAGTCAACATGGGCTCGGTGCCTAAATAAGATAGACAGGGGTGACATACTGCACAAGGTTCAGCATAATGGCCTTGGGTACCATGTCGATCATGGTTCGCTTGACAATGTTGAAGTATGAAGCAATCAGAAGCTCTGCAGTGGCAGTTTCAGTCAGTTAATCTTTCGGATAACAAGGGAATCCAATCCACTTGGGGGAGATTTAGACGTACTAATGACCTCGACTTCCATAGCTTCGCGCTCTGACAAGTTACCCGAAGCCTTGAGCATGGGTGGCGGCGGCTCCATGGCAGCAGCCTTCTTCTTATTCTTCCCAGCAAAGAAACTGCCAAAGAAACCGCTGTTGCCGTCCCCAGAGTCTGGGACACCAGGACTGGCGGTCCGTGCAGGCGTGGTAGAGATGGCCTTGCCAGTCTTGGGGTCCACCTGAGTAACGGGCTTAGGATTCATGCGTTCATTTACAATAGCCATGGCCTAATGGGGCAAGTATGTCAGTATAGCTCGAAATGTAAAAGGAGATGACAGGGTATGCCTTGTCGACTTACGCGGTGACCGTTCAAAAAGTCAGGGTGGCCAGTGTTGATGTAGCACACCTCCATGGCCACCAGATCCTTGACCAACTTCACAGATGGCTCCATGGCCTTCTTGAAAAAGGCCACAACCACCTGATGGAATTTCTCCTTCAGTTGCGGGTATCGCCTGTACAGCTGCTTGGCGAGCAGTTGCGACAGGATCCGCACCAGCTCGTCATAAACAAGAGATATGCACTTAAGGCTGGGTTCCTCCAACCGTGCGATCTGCTTCTTGACGATCTGCTCAAAGGCGCCGGTTCCGACAAAGAGCGCAGGGGAAGGACCCGACGAGTTGTAGATGTAGGTGCGGATCTCCTGGTCCTTGACCACATCAAAGGGGTCGACGGCCTTGACACCATTGGCGTAGAGCTCGTGGAACACAAAACTAATGCGGGCACCTCCAGATAGCTCCTGTCCGGAGATCTCGGTATTGTTGCCGTCCAGAACGTCCTTCCACTCTCCGCTGAAGTCTGTAATGACCTTGAGAACAATATTCGTGCTATCGCCAAGGATCGAGGGGCCCAGAGTCTCGAGTTCCGCGCTGTACTTCTGCAGCGAGCTAGAGATACGCGCTTTGATGTCAGGAAGCGTCTGCTTGATGTGCATCATCAGGATTAGGTTGAGCTTGCGCGCGAGGTAAGGAGTACCGCAGTAAGAGCTCTTGTTACGGTACGCCTTGTGGTTGTCGAAAAAGTTCTTCTCGTTTTCCAAGGCAGCCTGAATGGGCTTCTTGTTGTCGATATCACGCTGGCCACGGTTGACCACGGGGACATATCCCAGTCGCAAGGGGATGATGCGACCGGCGAGAATGTCAACGACATCAGTGCCCTCGTCCATCAAGTCCACCTTGGTGAGAACACCAATAGTCCTTTGTCCTTCCGGGTCCACCTCCCTAGCCATCTTCAGACCGTCCGAGTTGGCGAGATCGCTGTTTGCAGGGGTGACAGCCAAGATGATAGCATTCGGCTTAGAAATGTATTTCATGACCATTTCCCTGATTTGCTTCTCGATGTCTCGCGGCTGGTCGCCCACGGGCACCTTTGTGAGACCGGGCAAATCGACAAGTGTCAAAGTCAGGACGTTTGGCGAGTAGATCCGCAGGTTGATGGGCTGAGGCGAGATGCCAGCGTTCCGGCCGACCTTGGCTTCCGTCTCCCGTGTGATCTCATCCCTGATCTTGTTAAAGTCGTAAAACTTTTGGCCCGTGATGTGGAGGAACTCTCCCCATTCGTCTGCGTTGGCATGTTTGTCGGTCCCTCCTGCGATCTCTTCATTGACACCATTCGATGGGGATGCGGGCCGGTTGTGGAGCTGGAGAACGAGCGGTCTTCGAGTAACGATACCTGAACCACGAGGTAGGCTGAAACAAGTGGTATGGACACACATCAGCTACTACAACAGAGAGAGTCTCGTAGATAGACAAAACAGATGTGGCGCCAATAACTTACAAGTCTCGTCCAACAATGTTTTCCAACACGGAACTCTTTCCACTTGACTGACTACCCACGACGACGATCTGCGGCAGGTCGATGGGGTTCGTCACTCCGACTGTTGCGAATACATCCTGTAACTTGTTTACAAGCCTGCAAGTATGTGATGTCAGCTATCGTTTCGACGGCATATGCTGCTGATCCCATCCGCACAGCAGTTGGCCTGCCGGCGGTGCACATGCCCCCTAAAGAGAGGCCACTGGCAGCATGACAGGAGAACATGTTGCAAATCATACATACGTGATCAGTGCAGGATCCGAGATGCCTCCCGGCGTGCTGAGAGAAGGCTGTTGGGCTGTCATGTTGTACAGCTAGCTCAAAATCGGGACCTTGGTACTTGGGGCGCAATACGTGGTTGGGAAGGCGGCGATGTTCAGCGGGTCTTGGAGGATGCGTGCCTTTGATGGCAACCTGTTGTGAAAGGCGGCAGAGAGCCGGTTTGAGTTTGGTCTACAGTAGAAACTTTTTTTGCCGCGTACGGACGACGATGAGGTAACGGTCGGTGTGCTTGCGCCGCGTGCGTCGAGGGTGGTTGCGGCACGGCGTTCTGAACGTTGCCTAGGAACTTGGGCACCGATGAATGCTTATCTGTGCTTTGCTGCAGTGATTATTTGCTCCCGCATGGACAGGTACCTAAGCAGTTGGGAGAATACGAGTCAAGTGAAACAAAAGCTTGTAGAATCTTGTTGTCGCAACTTGGATCTGGGCTGACAAGGTCTGGTCAAGTGAGAGCTCTGCTATATTTGATCCGGGACAGTTTAAAGTGACGAACCGGGACTGCTGCTGGCTTGATAGCATAACGCACACTTGCATGGAGGTGCAACGTAGAATGGTAGCCAACTTGTCCCGAAACTCATGCCCCCCATAGTGGGCCTCTGGGTCCCTCAGTGATACTGTAAGCCACTGCTGTCAGGTGGCGTCACGTGGCTTTGCCCAATCATTGCAACTGCCAAGGACGTTGGCACCCGACTCTGGGGATTGGGGTCTGCTGATCCCTGTATCTTTAGGGACAGCTGCCTTGAGCTTGGCCTGCAAAAGATATTGATTCAGAACATCTTTGTCAGCGCATGGCGTGGCTTTCGTTTATATTCTGTATGGTATAAGATAACTTCATACGTGCAAAAATCATGGAATTAACCAGCACAAGGCATTCATCATCTTTGGCATGCAACTTGGTCCGAGTGTACCTCACATTATCGAAAGATGCGGATGCAGGTTTATTCAAATACACGCGGTTGTGTGGTTGTCCGCACAACCATCTATCTACTGAGTACTGGCCCTCTTCCGTCTCCTGTAAACCATTGTGTAATCGTCCTGTCGTGAACGCCACCAAAGCTACGATAGTGCAAGGTTGTATATAAGTTCCGATGGGTTACCAGTGACTGCTTCTAGTAAAGAAAAAATATCGCTGACCCAAGCACTTTCGCCTGGGCATTGCTCGACAACTCAAAGGCCAAGAAATTGCGCTTAACACTAGTTGACGCCTTTCTGAGTTTGAAACAAGTGTTTTCATGGCTGCCAGATATCGCACGAGTCGCCAAAATCGGCCCAATTAACCTTGGCGGCATCCTAAGCCGTTGATCCGTTGGGCGAATGCGACCTCAGGCTATGCTCCGAGTTTCCCCATCTGAGAAGTGTCGACCAGTTAGTGACGCGAACAGGGTGATTCTCTGGTGTACACAAACGTTACCGGGGGTGTCTCACATCTTAATCTTGCCGTCGTCGCCGCACGTGGCGAACATGCATGGATCTTTGGGATTCCAGCGAACGGCGTTGCAACGTGGGTGATGGGCGTGAAGTCGACAAATTAGATGACCTGTAGCCTTGTGCCAAATGGATACTTTGCCGTCTAAACGAGGAAAGAAAACGGTAACGCTGTTAGTACATATAGCCATATACGAAAACATGTCCGATGTGGAAAAAATCATGACTTACCCTCACTACCGCTGGCAACGAAGCTCTCATTGGCGCCACCAAATTCGCACCTTATGAGAAAGTCGCCGCCGGTACATCCGAGGTATTGTTGCAGCCGCAATCCTCCCGAAAGGAGGTCAAAGAGTTGTACAGCCCCGTCGTTACTGTTTGCCAGGAGCAGTCTTGAATCCTGACTGATGGCGATAGAGCAAGGTCGTGGCTTTACTTCAAATTCGTATTCGATCTCACGTGTCATGAAGTTGTAGACGTGAATCTTAGACTGTTCGTCCGTGGCGACGAGCCAGCGACCATCAGGCGATACAGCAACGTCTTCAGTTCGGTGCTTTTTGGTCCAAGTACAGACTCGCTCGCCGTCCAGATCCCATTGGCACAGAGATCTCTCTTTATCAAAAGAACCAAGAATCACCGACTGTCCATCGGCAGCCCATATGCAGCTGCTTACGGGCTCTTCAAATCGTTCCAGTGCTCGTATCAAGGTGCCAGTCTATAATAAAAGGTCAGCCTTGAGCCTCTGTATCATAGCCATTTTTGTCATCGGTCGAAACTCACCCTTGTATCCCAAAATCGTGCATATCTGTCCCTACCGCAGGTGATGAGCATACTGTCGTCTGGACTCCAAGCTATGTTTCCGACGCCTGCATCATGACCTTCGAGCGTGTGCAAAACCTTCGGGGGCGACAGCGACCATATAATGACGGATTCGTCACTTCCAGAGCTTGCCAGCTTTGTGCCGTCGTGCGAGAACTGAATCTGCCAGATCTCGCCCGCGCCACTGCTGAGTTCTTGGACAACCTGAGAGGGAAATTTCTCCCTGTCGCAATAATGGTCGCAATAAAGTGATGGCGACGTTGCACTAGTGTGATAAATACAGTTCAATATCTGGTCCTCTTTAACCTGTGAAAGTAAGACAGCAAGGCGATGCTCTGGCAGCATTACCGACGGTGATATGCAGCCTGACTTGAACGTTAGCGAGGTAGCGCTTGACTATGTATGCACAAGAGCTGAGCAGAAACTTACGGGAAAGCTCCGAGAGAAGTATATGCCGGGACTCGCCATGCGTTCCATCCCATTCGGCTTTGGCCCTCAGATCCTCTGGTGTCCGGCACATGAGCAAACCCGACAGAAAATGCAACTTCGGCGTATCTTGATATAATGGGGTGAGTTCGTTGCGAAGCACTGCAAGCGCGCGCCCCGTCTCTCGCTGCTCTAGGAGCTCAAGGAACTTCTGCTGCCTCAGCCAGAACTGCATCAGAGCTTTATCGGCGCCAGGCGCAAGTACCAAGCCGTTTCCGGACGACACCTTGCCAGTCTTTGACGTTGGCTCCACAGCACTGAATAGTAACCGCTCTGCTTCGGACCAGTCACCGTCTAGGACGGCCGTTCGGAACTCAGCGACCGCCCGACTCTCAAGGTGATAGCCGCTGTGCCTGCTGACACTCTCGGCAGCTTCTTGGTAGCCCATTTCAGATAATGCTTGTATCAATATCCTGGTTACTTCTTCTCTGTCATGCCCAAGATAGTCGCCGCTTGGTGGGCGTACGATGTCTCTACCATTATACGAAGAAGTGCTACTGGGGCCAGCCCCGGCCATCATCTTGTGCGTGCCATTTGTAGTCGCCGCCCTGGACTGCATAGAGCTATTTCCATTGGAGGCTAGGCTTGAGGACTGTCCTGGGTTCAAGATCCTACTATCGTCGGCAAGCATACTGTCCCGTCGCATGCGCTTGCCTTGGCGCCGTTGCAGAGCTGATTCGGTAGTAGCTAAGGAGCCTGAGCCCACACCTGCTAACGAGATCGAGCTGACGGCTCGATCCTCGCCCTCTTCGTCACCAGATGAAGAACCTCTGCGTCTCCTCCCAAGGACCTGAGTTTGGAGTGGGGTGGTCGAAGGAAGTTGTGAGGGATCCAAGGAATATGGCACGATGGTGTCTTGCTGGGAAGGGTTGCTCGAAGGCGAGAACGTCGACGCCGGCGCGAGTGACAAAAGCCCGGTAGCGTTGCTTTCAGCGATTTCGAAGGCGGTAGTAGAGGACAAGGCCCGAGCAGGACCGGAGGACGGTCGTGTCGTAACAGGTCTCTCGGAGGCGTCGGGGTATATAGCGTCTGAACGGGAAGTTTGGTCTGCCACCTCGGCGATGGGCGTGCGGGGCGATGCTCCCGCAAAGTATTCTACAGAACCGACCTGACCTCGAAAGCAAGTGCAGATATGTACGTATATGTCGGATGGTAGAAGCTCAAAGGACGGCCTGGTCGCTGTGGGGTTACCGGAGCGAGGTGGGACGAAACCGGGCTCGCATACAAGATACAAGCCGCTACTGCAGTCTGCGGTTGATCAGAAATTTCTTTGTCGGATGCTAGTCCTTCTACCCAGGCGATTAGTGGCAGCTCTGCAGCTTGTCACGGGGTTCCTGACTCTTCCGATTGTAGGTTTTTGGGATGATTACAGGGAGGCGGTCGAGGGCTCGGCTTGTCGTGTTTGGATGTGGAGAGCCGGGAAAGCATACGTTCGTTTGACTGCAGCTTGACTGACTGACTGATTACACGCTGGTGTCCCCGATTCAATTCAAATCAGATTCGATGGCAGTCCAGGTTGAAAGGTTGGCTATTGATGGTGTTCCTGGTAGCAAACTGAAAGCATGATTGTAAAGCCGAGTCTATTGAGTTGAGTAGTATGGAGTTGGTTGGTTAAGATAAGGTCGTTGTCGAAAGCTCACACTAGACTGGGGTTGTTGGGGTTCGGCTTTCGCTTCAGCTGGTATCCATCATAGGGAGATCACTCATGCTTGCACTGGGAGGCGGGGGGAGGATATTGTAGGTTAGGTACCTCATGGACTCTTTGCAGTACCTGGGCCCGCTGTAACCAAGGCAAACAGAAGGACAAGTACAACCAAATTGGGGCTGTACTTACCTGTACATGAAAGTTGGAGCTTGATTACTCCGTAATGGCATGCTTGACCCACGATTCCGGTGGTTCCACTGCGCACGCGCCGGTGCGGAGTGCAAGTGACGTACTAGCCCTGGCAAAATGTACCTACTTTGTACCTGATGACCAGCTGTACTGAGGCCTGAGGCAGCAACGGTTGACTAAAGCTCACTGCAGTTAGGAATCATGTTCGCTCCTCCCTTTCCCAAGGTTTTGGGTCGATTTGACATCTCCATGTTTTTGAATTGCTTGTACTTGAAGCTGAATGGAACGGTGGATGACTTGTGTTTTCCCCGAGGCCTGCACTAGACGTAGGTGATTTAACTACATTCATACCTGATAGGACAAACCACTCTGAGGCAACTTAGGTAGGTAGGTACAGTAAGTGAACCAGTCACCGACAATCTCAGGGGTTCTTTTCTCCACCTCGGTTAGAAACCTAACCTAACATGTAAGCCATTTCTTTTGGGGGGGCATCTTAGGTTCGCACTTAGTCTCTCCAGTGATCGGTCAGGTCCTTGAGGGCCAAACCACCTTATTTCAAGCCGAAAAGAAACCGGGAGACAAGCATACACTCAACAATGCTAAATCTCAAGCTCTGTACCAACCTCGGTGGCTAGGTTTTCTATCTAGGGTTATTATTATTATCATTATTATCAATATTTTTTTTATTATTTTTCTGCCTGAAAAGTTCGGGCTCGTTTACTCATCGTAGTTTGTTTGGGTTTTTATCAAGTCTCGGGCACAAGTGTGTGATCACTTTCTTCGACGCCACGTCAGTCAGCTGCAAACAATTATCTTCACAATTCTTCTGCAATCGCACGGCGGTCTTTGGGCTTGATCTGGTTACCGTGTGACGACCTTACGACACGCTGAATATGTGTCCCACCCTCCATGGGCGCCCCAGACCCTGGGCTGGCTTTTGCCTGCGCCCAGGGTTAATCCCAGACTGTACGCACGTTGAGCTCAACCCTGCAGACAAGTGTCTCCTGGTCTCAATTGTTGGTCGGCATTGATCTGGCTGCGAATAGGCGGAGTTGCGAGCGAGTGGCTCAAACGCCCACGCCATTAGATTGATGCCGTTCAAGATATGGCTTTTGTTTTGTTTTTGTTTTTGATCAATCGCCTTGAAATGAAGCGAATCGCTTGTTTTATTTTTATCCTTTCTCCTCTTGCCACGGCTTGCTGTTGATATCAAATCATCTTTTTATATCATTACCGAACTTTGTCCCGTCGGTTCATCTATTGCTCTTGAGATGGAGACACTGTCATTCGAACCAGCAGTTGAGCGGCAGCCCTCTCTGTACAGTGCAAGGGTAGAGCAAAGCCAGACGAGATGCAGGCAGTTGGCTGCTGAATTCTTCAAGGACGGTGTGAAAAGGGCACGGGAGCGACACACAAGGTTTGCACTTTGATGATCCAGGGAAAATTATGAGCACTGTCTTATTCTATTTGGCATCTACCTAGACAAGAACTCCTAAACAAGAAACTGGACCTCGCTGCAAACTCGCCGAGTCACTCAAAAAGCCAGTCGCAGCAGCTATGGGTAAGGCCATTTGGTACCAAGTACCTCATCAACATATGGAAAGAGAGAAAGGAAAAGACAAAAAAAAAAAAAACAATCCGTCACCTCGTACAGAAAGCAGCTAATGTCTGTCGAGAGGGAAAAAAAAGTCAAATGCTGGCAAGCTGGAAGCACAATATCTTCGCTTTCTCCGCACACCGAATCGACCAGATGACTATGACACGATCAAGTTGATTGGAAGGGGAGCCTTTGGAGAGGTGAGGTTGGTGCGGCGCAAACAAACAGGCAAAGTATTCGCGCTCAAATCACTACTAAAGAGCCAAACCATCGCGCAACTCCAAGCGGCAAGAGTGCGTGCAGAGAGGGATATCCTCGCCGAATCCGACAGCCCCTGGGTGGTGAAGCTGTACACGACATTCCAGGACTCCAATTTTTTGTATATGCTGATGGAGTTCCTACCTGGCGGCGATTTGATGACCATGCTCATCAAATACCAAGTATTTAGCGAAGACATCACCCGCTTTTACATGGCCGAGGTGATCGAGGCCATCGAGGCGGTGCACCGTCTTGGCTTCATCCATCGCGACATCAAGCCAGACAATATACTTCTTGATCGCCATGGTCACATCAAGCTCACAGATTTTGGACTGTCGACGGGGTTTCGCAAGCTGCACGATACCAACTACTACCAGCGACTGCTAAAAGCTCCCGAGTTGCCAAAGCCTAGCGAGCATCGCCACCGGGACTCTGTCAACATTGATCAGATCAACATGACGGTTAGCAACAGGGACCAGATTAACGAGTGGAGGCGGTCACGCCGCACCATGGCATTTTCTGCCGTAGGGACGCCGGATTATATAGCGCCAGAGCTGGTAATGGGCTTGGGGTATTCCTTCTCCATCGACTGGTGGTCTCTCGGCGCCATCATGTACGAGTGCTTGATTGGATGGGCCCCTTTTTGCTCTGAAGATGCCACGGATGCCTATCGCAAGATTGTAAACTGGAGGGATTTCTTGTACTTCCCGGAGGATTTCCAGCTGTCATACAATGCCGAGAATCTCATTCGAAGGTACAGTTTGCTCGTCATGGACTCCAGGATTTTCTTTTTCTTTTTTTCACTGGGACCATACTGATTTTGACTTGTGCATCTTTCCTCTGCTAGCCTGATGTGTGAAGCGGAAAATCGCCTCGGCCGCATCGGCGCTGAGGAGATCAAGGCTCACCCGTTCTTTGCGGGCGTTGATTTCACTTCACTAAGACGCATACGTGCACCCTTCGAACCGCACTTGTCGTCAGAGACAGACACGGCATATTTTCCATCGGAAGAAGAGCTCGCAAACAATGCAGTCCAGCTGGAGGCAGCAAGGGCCGCGGCTGAGCCGGCCGGTACAACTGATGGCTTCGAGCCGCCAGAGATGACATTGCCATTCATCGGCTATACTTTCAAGCGGTTTGAGAACAACTTCCAGTAGTTTAATTTGGCCGCCCAACTGCCTCCAAATTTCCTTGGTATTTACAGAATGAGTTGCTAGTTGCCTTCTAGGGTTAAACAAACTCATCGTCGTCATCAAAATAAGGG
>JAVHJQ010001147.1:0-13795 GCA_031306095.1 Pyricularia sp. CD86 | reverse complement strand
TAACGAATCGACGTGTTGCGTAGTTATTTTGTTTGGGCGGTTTGGATTGAAAGAAATAAACGGCTGGCGCCCGTGGTTTGTCGTTATACGGATTCCAGTCTGCCTAGAGTGTTAAAACAGGCTCTATGGGGTGTTCTGTTGCCAGGGGCCACGCGTTTTTTTGTATTTGACTTTGCAAAAAAAAGAAGAAAAAAACGAGGTGGAAAAAAGCAAATCAGAACCTGGCCGCAAACAGAGAAAAGGGATGGGGGATTGACGCATGCGACATTTGCAACGCGCCCGCGCGACTTGTGAGCCAATCAAACGCCCAATCGCTGGCTTGTGGGTGTTGAAGCTGCAAGTGGAGAATGCCATGAAGCTCTTTCCCTGTGTCGCCCCACATGGAAAGGACCCACACACGCTTGGCTTGCACTGGCAACCAGCCATGCTCTTGTTTGCACCGCCAAACTATGGAAGATGCCGGTCTCTGCTTGGCACCAACTTTGGCGACGACATGACTTTGGAGATGTATACGTATAAACATGTTGTTGGTGGGCTGCCAAAATTCGATAAAAAATTTTTTTGGAAAGATGAAAAGACAATGGTAGACCTGGAAACTGCTAAGCTTCTACACTACATTACCCACTCATATATATGGCTTGAGATGCCATAGAGTACATGGGCCAAGTAGCACGACGATATCAAAGTCCTGAAACATGGCAGGTACAACAGAGCATGTTTTTTTTTTTTTGTGGCAAAAGCGGTATGACTATCTCACGGTGGGACTTCGCTCCTGAGGTTCTGTCCGAACCTGCTCGAATATTTGTCGGTGAAGTCCGAATACAATTGATGCCTGCAGAAAGACAAAGAGGAAAAGGATAAAATCAGAGTCCAAGCTGCAGATATGATGCAGCCCCCCCACGCAGGTCAAGCATAGGCAGAGGTGGTAGAAGCTTCAAAGCAAATGCTCCCTCCTTCAGTCTTCATTATCAATGCCTCTGTTGCCTTCACTTCAGAGAACCACATCTCTTCCTTTCTGAGCGTCTTCTCTTGACAAAAAGAAATGGCAAGAGCCAGACCAATAAAAGAATGCTCCCCACCCATGCACAGAACTCACTCCTCCCTCACCGCGCCGCAGGTCCAGTCAACTTGCCCGAGATGCCACTGATATCGAGCAGTCTAAAGACGAAATCCTTGGCAATATCCACGTATCCATCGTCCACCTTGCCCGCATCTTTCTCCTCCTCCTCCTCCTTGTCGTCCTGGTTCTTGTCCTTGTTCCGCTTGAGCTTCCAGAAGCCCTTTCCCTTCTTCTTCTTCTTCTTCGTCTTATTGTTGCACTTGTTTGCCTCCACCACCTCTGGCGGCGGCGACGACGGCGAGTCAACATAGTCGTCTCTGATGGTGTGGTCGTGTCCCTGCAGCATGTCCTGCACAAACTCGTCCTCCAGCATGTCGTAACCCTCCGTGATGTCCGTCTTGATCTCGTCCTTGCTCTTTGGGTTCTCGGTCTTTTCTCCAAGGTGGAGGTTGCCGTCTTTGCTCGATTGCTGCGAATCCATGACGGTTGAGTTTGCCTTCTTGGGTATCTTCTTGATGGCCACTGATGGGGGTTCTTCTTTCTTTTTTACATGTGGTAAAATAATATTGGGTTGGTGATAGCAAGCTCTTCTTCTGAGTGCTGATATCTTGTTGCAAAACCGAAAAAAGGATCCCAGTGGTGTTGTTTTTATAATATCACCTGGATCTGATGAGAAGGGTTATTTTCTGGGAAAACTGTTTGTCGGCAGCAGCTTGTCAACCCTGATGGATTTTTATTTGGCGGCCGCAAACCAGTGAGTGGCTCGCTGATGAATCCAAAACAGAAAAAAAACTCACCCCCGCTACCTACTCCCTCCAAACTTGACCGACCTCAGCATCGGAGTCCAAAGCCAATACTTGATCGGCTTGACTGTTGTCAGAGGAGGATCATAGAATCGTAGCCTTGGCTCATAAAATACCAAAGGTAGCGAATTCGCCCCAGCGAATCAAGATATAACCCCCATATCCAGGCTGGCTTTCCTCTTATTATCTGTGTAAGCTAGCTAGCACAAATATACGCCCATGTAATGGAATGCTCGGTACGGCCTCGCCATAAGTTGTCTGGCTGGGCTGTTGATCCAATCCAAGTCAGTATGACTGCATAAACTACTTTCAAAGCCGCCATTCTATTCTTTAGTCTGCGCCAGAGATTGGCACGCAAAAGGCTGAATAAGCTAGACATTTCACGACTTCACTAAATTTCACAAGACCCGAAAAGCAGCGCATTAGCCTGAACCGGTCAATTATTGTTTATAGCAAAGAAAACTACCATATCGCATTCGAGGCTCAACAAACTATAGTGATGGGCAGAGATATAAGCGGGTTCCAAAAAAGGTCAAAGTATTTTCCTCCTAATAAGATCTTAAACCACTCATGCCCCCGTTGGATGAAGTCTTTTTGGTGCTGTATATATCTCATGCTTCTTCCGGAGCCAGAAATGCTGTAGTTATTTGAGATGAATGAGCGGATAGACTGACGGCACTCTTGAGAAACATCGAGAGTTAATGTCAAACAAAGAAAGCCTTAGCGTGCTTGGATGTAGTGACAGTATTGTGATGGCAGTGACAAAGGAAACTCAACACAGGAGTTTCACAATAGTATTGTGTCAGTAATGCTCAGAGGAAAACGTAAGTTCTGGAAATGTCAGTACGACTCCTCGCTAAATTCCTCATTACAATAAGGCCACGATGCGTCCACGAATACGCCTCCTCTGTCGACTGTTTGGGACATCTTCCTCGTCCGCAATGTCCGAGTTGGACAATTTGCTGTGTCCGTATGTGACTATTACGGGAACTCCCGGAGTAGTTCCATCTGATGGTGTATCTCCAGGGCCTGATGTACCTGAGCCCGGTGTGCCTGAGCCCGGTGTGCCTGAGCCTGGCGTGCCCGAACCCGGTGTGCTTCCCATAGAGGGATTCACCGTCCAAGGGGCCGGCTCTCCAGTTGGCATAGGCCCTGACGCCGCAGGAACACACCCAGGCCCCGATCCGACGCAAGAAGGCATGGCAGGGCCAGGCAGAACGTCAATTAGAGGATTCGGTGTCTGGTGTGCCACGACGGAGATAAAAGAACTCATCTCACCAACCACGCTTGAGATGCCACTACTGACCATATGTTTGGCACCATCCATGGCTGTTGATGCGCGAGATAGCACGGCAGACTCCACCGAGCTGGCCCTGAGTATGGCGTCTGATACAATCGCACCCACAGAAGACAGCAAGCCTGCCGCATCAATGGATGGCACTACGGATTTCGTACATGATGTTGTCGGGGTAGCGGTAGTACAACTGCTGCTCATCATAGAAGACAGTACATTGTCAGCAGGAGGTGGCCACATGAAGACGGGCATGGTCACAGGAACCACAGTCTGACGAACGCCACCGATATGAAGAGTCGTCTCAGGTGTACCGGGGGCCGGCTCGGTCAATGTGAATGCAGGCTGCTTCACTTCGACTCTGCCATCAGGGCTGTAAATGGCGAGGGCCCAGGGGCCTCCGCAGCTGGCGGTACTGTCACCCGAGCACGGGGAGCTGCACCTTGAATCGTCAATCAGGTAAGAATTGTAAACATAGTTACCACAGTAACATTCGGTTCCATCCTCCGTGCCTGCGAGCTTGTATCCGGACTTTTGACACATGTCGAGGCATTGGCCATTGTCCATCGGAGTTCCGTCTACCTGCCCTAGAAATTTCAAATCTCCCAGGGCACGCTCAGTGCTATCCGAATAGCAGCCCGCATACCTTCCCTGGGGTAGAGCCACAACAGGCCGTGGAAGCAACGGTGTAAGATGCAGAAGAGGAGTTGGAGCTGGAGCTGGACAGACAGCAGCTTGAAGCCCACTGGATAGGATAGCAGGATCTGGGACGCAGAAGAACCCTGTGATACAGTCGTCGCACGCCCAGCCATACCCACATGGCGTATCTCTTCGCGCTTGTACGCCGTTGGGGCAGAACCAGCCGCTGGAGCATCTGTCGCAAGTATACCCTCTGCCAGGGCAAGGTCCAGGCAAAAGGTCTGACGGGTTGGGTCGGGGAGAAGATGATGGCACTGGAACGGGCACCAAGATGGATGACAGTGAGCTTGATGAGGGTAGCATCCATGTTGATATCGCCGGTTGAACAGAGGGTGCTGGTTGAACAGAAGGCAGCAAAGAAGCCAAGATGGGGCTTGTCTGAGCTGCCGGAATGGCTGGCAGAGGCGAGCTGGCAAGAGAGGCTGACAAGGACTGTTTTGCACTATTAAGAGCACTCTGCAGGGCACTAAAAAGTGGTGCCGTGGGCGACTGAGAGGATGGCTGGGGCCCGATGCTGGTGACGCTTGGCGGCCGACTCGAAGCTGATAATGAGATTGGCAGAGGCTGCGAGGCAGGCGGTGCAGGTAGTGCAGGTAATGCAGCAACGCTCCCTAGAGGTTGAGCCGGGGAAAGTGAAGCTGGCGCCTGTACCGAGTTGACGCTTGGCAAAATGGGAAGAATGGTAGAGCCGGCAGAGTTTGTGACAGTTGCTAAAATGTTCCCGGTTCCTGTCTGTGTTGTGACCACGATAGACAGCGAGCTCTGATCCGGCAGGACAGTCGCAAAGCTAGCAGCCAACTCGGTGCAGGGTTTTCTCAGAATCACAGAGACAGCGTCAACACCCTGAACATCACATAAAAGCTCATTGACACCCTTGGCAACTTCGTTGACAGCGCCAGCGGCCCCTTGTACGATATTTGACAGGTCAACTGGTAGGGGGACTAAGTTGTCGACAGCGTCCAATACTGGGGTTGTGACGTTGACGACCTGGGCCGTGAAGTCTGCAAGTGTATCGACGACTTTTCCAAGGACATCGCCAATCGGCGGATGCTGCAAAACTGCGCTGACGCCATCCGCCAGGGGAACAATTGCGCTTGTAGTCTCGTTGAGTACCGGTACCAGTGTGTTGGCGACTTCATTGACGATATCCATGACTTTCCCGGCAACTGCGGCAACGACATCGCCGATAGGCACGTTGTCAGCTACAGCACTTTCAGCTGCTTTCATGATGTCGCTTGCATCCGGGAGAGCGATAGGCCCAAGTCCTGGAGCTGCCGGTCCTGCACCATTGACAACACCCTGCAGCACACCTGTTTTGCCGATTACATCAGAAACAAGCCCACCGAGGCCACCCAAGATATTGAGGGTATCAGCTCCAGGCACGGCTGGGGCCGCGGGCGCCGGGATTGCAGGTGCAGGGGCCAGGGCCGGACCAGCCAGCGGGGCTTCTGGTAGAGGAACTGGAGCGTTCCCGCCACCGAGTAGTCCTCCGAGGATACCACCTAGGATGCCACCACCCCCTTGTTGTGCTGGAGCTTGAGCTGGCGAAGCAGGTGCCGGTGGCAACGGAGCTTGCTGGATAGGAAGTGGTGTAGCTGGGGTTTGCGGGACGGTTGGTTGGGCGTCCACAGGCTCCGGCAAAGCTGGAGGTAGAGCAGATGGTGCCAGAGGCACTGCAGGAACGGATGCTGCAGGGACTGACGGGATCGACGGGGCTGTACCACCGAGTAGAGGGTTTAAAACACCGCCGAGCAGTCCAGGAAATTGATTGTCATCTCTCTTGGTGTTTAGCTTGAGCTCAGGCTCTGATCGTAACTCAAGGAAGGGCGTCTGGGAGAGACCGTGGGAGTCGGGATCCTGCTCAATAGTATTGCTGCCGAGGCTGAGGGTCTGTAGAGCTACAGCAGAGAGAAGTGCTAGTATGCATATCCCAGCCAGGGCAACCCGCCGTACCATGGTCATAGCTGTGATTGTGCCTAGGACGCGCATAGTGGGCTATTCTAGGTGGGCCCGTCCGGCCTTTGATAGCAGCTTGCGAAAGTGGGAAAGATTTCTGTTTGTATAGGAGCCGAAGAAAAATCAATTTTAATCTGTCGTTGTCTGATCTGAAGAGGAGTCCAAAAAAGAGCAAAGCCAAAAAATAGCCTGAAGGCAAAGAGATGCCAGCGAGATGCCGGCAAAATGGGGTTGATGATGAGCGGATTTGGTGATGGAAGTGGGAGAATGAAGAGGGACAAAGTCTACTGAAGTTAAGGCCGGGGAGGACAAGTACTAGCAGATTTTGCTCTTACTCCTCCAGAGGTCGCACTTGCCTTGCGATGAGTTAAAAACAGCCATTGTTCCTTAAAGGCAGTCGTGGTGCTCGGCCTAGGTTAGGTGCCTAGGTAGTTACCTGCCTGGCAATCACCGTACTTGAGAGGGTTGCTCTTTGCACCCATTTGAGAAAAGAACATTTAGACAGGCAGGTGGCCTCGCTCGCTCAGGGGCAGAGACGACCGTATTACTGATTGACAAGGTACTTACCCACCCACCTACCTACCTAGGTAGGTAGGCAGAGAATCGACACACGAGCAAGACAATAAAAGTAGAAGTTGGTGGCTTCCGCTGTAGAGGATTGTCACAGACAAATGCAGACTTCGGTCAGACGCTGAGCAAAGGAGAAGCACTGCAGTCCCGTTTGCTATAGGGTCACAACTTATGTAGAAATGAGTGGTGGATAGGTAGATACTTCAAGACCATTGAGGGGAAGGTATGACTGTACATAGTCGGCCTCATGAATCCAAGGGCTTTAGGTGTTTTTAATACTCGAGCCAAGTAAATAGGTAGGGAGTTTTTGACGGAGCAAACACTTCGTTCGTATGCCACTCCGCCAAATACACTAACCTTATGAACAAGAGCGCCCAACTGCTACGAGATGAGATGTCTTCCATAACCGTTTCCACATAAAGTGGCGTGTTGATCTCCTTCTAACCCTTTAATAGTATCGAAGACTGGTCTGTGGATACCTCAGAATGACCCAAATCATCTATATCTTATTCGCAGGTCATGGCACTTGCCAGCACAGTGCCTGGGGCAATAACCCCCTTTTTGCACAATCACTTCAACACAAGTCATTTTCAATCGCGAGCCGCATGGCAATCCATCGTTGGTTGAAGTCTCATTTCGTTCAAATCAGGTCATAACAAATTGCTTTTTGAATGACCCCGAAAGTTGATGCCCCGTCCGTAAACCCATGCAAATGAAGAAAGCCAGATCAAAGACGCCCCGACGACCGTCAGAAAATTTAAACCATCGTCCCAAACATCTAGTAACGCTTGCCGTCCCTGAGGGTGTCGGCAAACTCCTCCAGCGGGCTCCTGATGAGCTTGGTCTCCTTCCACAGGTTGGGGGTAAGGAAACCGTATGTGTTGGAAACGGCCGAGAAAGTGGCCTTAAGGGTGTTCTCGAGGGTCTTGGTCGAGCCGGACGACGATGTGTAGGCATCCTCGATACCAGCAAGCTGGAGGAGACGCTTGACAGCGGGGGAGGCAACCAGGGCGGTACCACGGGGAGCAGGGATAAGCTGGAGAGTATTTTCATGTCAGATTCGGCTCTTCGCAACGTCCTAAAATGCTTTCTCAACGGTGTTTTGTTGCAACTTACGCGGACAGTGACGGAACCGCACTTGCCGCTCTCCTTAACGGGGAGCGAGTGAGGAGTACCAAGGTTGGTACCCCAGTAACCACGACGGACGGGGATGACGCTGAGCTTGGCAATAATGATGGCGGCGCGGATAGCAGTGGCAACCTCCTTGGAGGTCTTGATACCCAGACCAACGTGGCCCTCGGAGTCACCAATGATGACAATGGCCTTGAAACGGGTACGCTGACCGGCACGGGTCTGCTTCTGGACGGGCTTGATCTGTAGTAGGGGGAAAAGATTTCGATCAGTCTGTTGTTCCATAGAAGCTTCTCTGGCGCTTTCCCAGAGACTATCCTGAGAAAAAAAAAATCAGCTGCACCGCCGTATCGAACGCACCTTCATGACCTCATCCTTGAGCTTGGGCAGGAAAAAGTCGACGATCTGGTACTCCTTGATGGGGAGCGAGTGCAGGTAGATCTCCTCCATGCTCTTGATCTTGCCGGCCTTCACGAGACGGCCGAGCTTGGTCACGGGCTGCCACTCCTTCTCGTCGGACTTGCCGCCACGACGGCCACGGCCACGTCCACGTCCACGGCCACGGTCACCACGGCCGCGGTCGCCGCCACGGTCTCCTCCACGCGATGCGAAACCGCCGCCACGGGGTGCTGCGTCGGCCATTGTGTCTGATGTGTTTGTTATTCTCCTTCGGGGGCCCGGTGCCTTTGGTGTTTTGGAGGTTTGCTGGTCGGTCGTCTACTCGGGTCGGCGTCGAATGGGCGATTTCAAGTGGCAGAGGTCGAAATCGGGCAAGCACGTATATTTTCCTTGCTGCACTTTTGGGTGGGGTGCGCACCGAATTTGCCCCGGTCACTTTTGCTTGTGGGCTAGGCCCCGCTCACATTTTCGAACCCTAAAGCTGTTTTATGCCTTGATTGTCAGGCAAAATGGAGTATTCCACCCAATGTTCCACTCCACTTGGTCGTTAGATCACGTGATCCTGTCGGACCCAGGCTCCGTCTAACCAAGTGGAGAATTGATTTGACGTCCGAACGAACTCTCGATTCAACAAGGTCAATCTCCAACGAGTAAGGAACCAAGGTAGACCTACCAAGCTACTATGTAAGGTATCTGGGAAGAACCTGAGTCAAAACTCAATTACCCTTATGGGCTTTTTCCAACACCTCGTCTTGCTATTTGTCCCTTGGTCTATGAGTTCCCGGTGACCATCTCATCTTTGTTACTCTGCCAGGCCATCGGTTTACTCGGCACAATGCCGCCCATCCTACATCGTGCTCATACTGGTTGCGCGGGGTCTTAAGACTCGACTCCTCTTTACTTGCTGGAAGTCTCTCCTGATGCGGGGCTGGTAGTAACCGCTCCTATCATTAATCGAGTCATCAATGTACAAACAGGATGATGATGACGATGCGGAAGCCGATGTCCCTCACCTGTTCACGTACTGGCATCCTTGTACATATATTCCCTTGGTGCGGAGTAACCTGCGTGCAGCCATGTCCTCCACCGCTTCATGATGAACCCCAAAGGCCCGGCCCGAGGTAGGATGAACGACCACCTAGTCATCCGCCCTGCTATGTGAGTGAGTATAAGAAAGTGCTTCCTCCGCGAGTCGACTTTCATGTGGGATGGTCCTCCCGTCTCCAGCGCCTCTGCTGTCCACTATCGCGGTATCACTTACCAAGATGTCAAGGTCACTGTCTCTCTTAATTTCCTACGGTCTGCTAGGCCTTTTTGGCTTCGTCCAAAGCCAGACCTTTGATCCCAATAAGGCCACTCCTGAGACTTGGGATCCGGCCAAGATCGGTACGGACAAGACGACCAATGCGACCTATAGGAATCCAGTCATGACCGCGAACATTGGAGACCCGTGGATGACCAGCTATACTGAAAATGGCGAAAACTGGTATCTCTTCACCTACACCACCAACGACAACATCACCCTCAAGCGCTCTCGGACTCTCACCGACAACTGGGACAACGCAGAGAGCCGTGTCATCTTCAACCCGGACCCCAAAAGCGGCGAGCCGTGGTCTACCGATATCTGGGCGCCTGAAATTCATAACATCTCGAACAGATGGTATGTGATTTTCACGGCAACTCCAGACGGGGATAATCCACCACCTATGCAGGATGCCTTGTGTCCCTACAATTGTCCAGCTGTAAACCACCGCATGTTTGTTCTGGAGAGCAGCGGATCGGATCCATGGACTTCCAACTTCACCCTGAAACCTGAAGTCAATACGTACGACCAATTTGCAATTGATGGGACGTACTGGCACCACAGCAACCAAACTTATCACATATACTCTTGTTGGGAAAACGCATACTCGGCTTGGCCTGCCAACCTCTGCATCACCCACATGTCCAACCCTTGGACCGTTGACTCGAGCCTGGCAGACAGACGCATCATCTCCGTACCTGATCAGCCGTGGGAGAAGACCCCCTACGGGAGCACCAACATCCGCCTCGCCTCCAACGAGGGGCCGCAGCAGCTCACCAATCCCAAGACCGGCCAGCAGTTCCTCATGTACTCTGCCGCACGTGTCAACACGCCCTTTTACTGCCTGGGAATGCTCGAGCTTGTGGGAAACGACCCGATGATGCACACATCCTGGAAGAAGCACACGGACGGTTGCGTCTTTCACCTAAACAGCGCCGAGAGCATCTACGGAACCGGCCACGCCAGCTTTGTGACGTCGCCCGACGGCAGCGAGAACTATGTCGTCTATCACGCCCAGACGACACCCAAGCCCAAGGCCGACTTGTACCGCACAGCACGTATCCAAAAGTTTACCTGGGATGAAAAGACGGGAGCGCCCGTGTTCCCTGTCGCGTCCAATGGTCCGTTTCCTGTGCCGTCTGGCCAAAATGGGCAGAAAACTGCCGCAGTCAGGTCAGTTCGGGGGCTGGGTGAAATGAGAGGTATTTAGGCACTGCTACATGGACTTTAAAAGACCGCTTGGTTCATAAATGAGAATAAATATCAGCTCAGTTGATTATTAACAGCATGTTCATCTAATTGTTCCATAGCGAGGAATGAATGGTTTTGGACGTTCGATCATCTCGACATAGAGCAGTCTCACCCCACGAATGCTGTAATGCCGATTAAATTTCCATATTTGGGCGCCTAGTAGTTACTAGCAGTGATAACTACCAGAAGTCTCATCCTGTTTAGAAATTCAATCGATTTACGGCTTACTACAGTAGTACTCCATGATCTGACTGGAGGATCTACTTTAAGTGGCCTTGGCGCTAGCGGTTCAGCCCTTGTAACGACAGGGGCCCTAGCCATTTATGCATTTCGTAGGCATCAAGCAATAGCAAGTCTTCTCTTCCTTGTACTTAACTTGTTGAAGAAAGCCCAAGCCTAGGCTTCCCCTTGTTGGTTCCAGACTAGACAATGTGAACTTCACAACTCGATTGATGAACCAATCGACATGCGCTTGATCAATGCGGAAAGCCTAGAGCTGGAGGAGTTTGTAGGTGCAGCGCCACCGTTCGCCATATTGTCGCACACATGGAGCCGTAGTGAGGTCACATTTCAGGAATGGCTCGACTGGCAGCGTGCTAAAAGCCTCGACCGCAACGGTAAATTTGCAAGTCATACCAAACAATGCTTCAAGACTTTGGATCAGGAATACCCTCAGGGTTCTGGGTTCTGGAAGATACTCCACGCCTGCCGCCAGGCGCGCCTGGATGGCCTGGAGTACCTTTGGTGCGACACCAACTGCATCGACAAGTCCAGCAGCGCCGAGTTGTCCGAAGCGATCAACTCCATGTACTCGTGGTACAAACGCTCAAAAGTATGCTACGCCTACCTGGAGGACGTCCCTCCTCCAGCCGCCGCAGATGTGCCGAGCGAGAGTGCCCACATCTGGGATGCCGGCTCGACATTTCGATGCAGTCGATGGTTTACGCGCGGCTGGACGGTGCAGGAGCTCGTGGGACCGCTGCACGAGATGAAGTTTTACGCCAACGACTGGACCTGCGTAGGGACCAAGACGACGCTGGCGCCGCTGCTGCAGGAGATCACGGGGGTCCCTGAAAAGTACCTGCTGCGAGAGGAGGGCATCTCTGGTGCTGGTCTGGCGCAGAGAATGTCGTGGTTCGCCAACCGGGTCACCTCGCGCGAGGAAGACATTGCGTATTGCATGCTGGGCATCTTCGACGTCAATATGCCCCTGCTCTACGGCGAGGGATCAAACGCCTTTGTGCGGCTACAAGAAGAGATTATAAAAAAGTCGGACGACCACAGCTTGTTTGCATGGAAGTGGGTTGTTGAGCTTACAGATCGAGCAATGAAGAGCAGTGCCACGTTGAGCCCCAGCTCAGGCAGGACACCAGCAACGCCTCGTGCAGAAATACCCTCACTCGCATCCTCCATGGTTCTAGCCGCACAAAAGGGACCAGAAACCCCCTCTTTATCTCGCGGATTTCCCCATTTGCGTCTTGAGCATCTGCGGCGGGAGAAACTGTGGCGCAACCCCTTGCGGCCCATGCTCCTCGCTCCGGATCCGATCTGTTTCTACGCATCTAGGAGGATACCAGTATTCTCGCCCACAGCAGAGGTTGCGCCCTTTGCCATCAACAATGCCGGACTCTCAATCACATTACCTTTGTTGGATCAAGGAGATGACAACCTTGTGTTTGCTGTTCTGCACGCCGACGAGAATATGAAACTCGGCTGGCAACGCGGGTGGCAACAACTCAAATGCATACCGCTGGTCAGGCACAGCGAAAAGACGTATCGGTACACGAGGACCTGGTTCCCCGGGCGTGCTATTACAATCACTCGCCGGCGTACCAACACACCCGATGGCGGCAAAAATGTACAGGAAAATCGGTTTACAGAGCCCGAGATCAGGACTATCCAGGTCTGTCGTGACTACCAACAGGTCCCATTCTACTATCGCTCTCTTGGCTGCACTAAACTGCCTCGGGGCTTCTGGTCGTTCTTCCCTAGGGGCTACAGAGGCTGGCAGATGGTGAGTGGATTTGTCACTCAAGGGGGAGTGTTCAGCGACTATGGGATCTTTTTTGGCGACGGTAGCGAAGTCAACCAAGTCGATTCAGGCATCGAGACAGTCTTACTGGGAAACGCCGCCGTGCTCAAGCCGTGGAAGAGCAGCGTGGCCGGTGGTATTCTGGTTTTTGCGTGTGCATCCAAGCCCAAACGACGAGTGGCGGTGTTCCTCGCCGTCGAACGCCTGCTCCCCACGGGCCAGCAGACCATCGCCCCGAGGCCCCTCTGCGCGGTCGTACGGTCTGAAAAAGGCGGCGGCTTGGACCTCAGGGGAGCGCCAAGCCAGGCCATGTTTGACAAGTTGTGGAACGTCACGACCGAATCACGGGAGCGCAAGAAGCTGCCGTGGGACGTTGCCGAGTGCAGAGAGGCCCGGGTGATGGTGCACAACGAGGCGCCAATGAGTCTTGCGGATGATTCTAGAATATTTTTGACCGAGATTCTCTTCATTTAGGCTGCAAACGTCGCCGGTGTGAAAGGTCGTAACAGCGGGATGGTCTTGAAGTGCTGTGGGTGGGACAAACTGCCGTCTGATACTGGCTCTTTGCCTTCGCTGAGGTATCATACAAGCAGGCTGATTAGCATGGAACCCTTTATGGGATAGTCGCATGTGACAAGAAAACACACCGAAAAACGCGAAAGTATTAGACAACCCATCCAAGCGACGGCTGAAAGCAGAGATGACACTCTCCTCGAGGTTTGCAAACAACGAAAGGGTTCCAATATAGGTGGGCAGGATCCAGCAAGATTCGAAACGTGTGGTTGGACACAATGTTAAGAGGAGAGCAAGAGCAACCTACACGCCACACCCACTTGGTTTGTACAACCTGACGCATATTACCGCACCTGAATCTTTTGTCGGACAACTTTACTCAAAACTTCCCCTTATTGAGGTCATAATCTGCCATGGCATGTTTGCTGAGGTGTTGCCCCCTCCTTGATTCTCGAACGTCCAAAAGAGGGAGTCGTTGAAGCCCAATTGGGCCTCAATGATCCGTGCCGCGAATCGCAATCAGTGGACCATTCATCCAGACTGATCCGTCTATGCAAAGAGGGAGAAAAAGGAGAAATACAAATGAGACCAGTCAACTACACCTTCTTCTGATCTTAAAACTACAAACAATTCGACACCTTGGCTTTATTATTCGCAGTTTGATATCATATCATCTTTGCTATTGTTCCGTTACGTTAAAGTTAAAGTTTGGCCGAGCCGCTCGCCCGTCAACGTACATCGCAATTTAACGTTGCGTACCCCACTTCGGGCACCCCCAACTTCTGGC
>JAVHJQ010001142.1:0-16775 GCA_031306095.1 Pyricularia sp. CD86 | reverse complement strand
GTGTGACCCTTTCAACCTCTCGGGGTGTTTGAATCGCAAGCCCGGGGTCGGTGGTAGGAACTTTTGGGAAGAAAATGGGTTCGCTTTCCCGGTAAAGGCGAACAAGAGCCATGGCTCGCAGGTCTGAGTTGGTTTGCCTTTGAACTTCCAGATGCTTGTGGTGATAGTATGGCGACTCCAGAGTTGAGAACACCGCACGATAGTGTTAATCTTTTGATTTTGTTTCTTTGTCAATTGTGACCATAGAAGTTGCAGCTGGAAACAAAGAGCAAAAGGCCACTAGCATCATGTTGGCGCTTCTTTCTTTGTCATATACATGGTCTATTTGTCTCACAGCTGCACCCCTTATGTTCCAGCAGGCTCGCGAATCGGATTGTACTTAAGGAGTGATAACCCACAAATCTCCTACTGTGTTATAGACGCAGAGGTTTCAGTGATTTCATACATTATCAAACTAAAGAATTATAAAATTTCCTGTGGTGACGGTCTGTTGTACTCACAAGCATCTCACAGATATCGCAGCACTTCGCTCAACCCAGCCATGCATACCTATACTCGACTCCCCACAAGCCTTTCCTGCGAGATCATTGCAGCCGTTCAAGTTGAATGTCGCCCAAAGATTGGGCAATCACGGCGTCACGAGATCTTGGCCGCCTCGGTTGGGCTTCCCAATCACCAAAGCCCTCTTTCAATAGGCCGCATCAGTGCTCTGCTTCAATGGCCGACGCTCAAGGAAGAGTTCTCCTCCATCTCTCGAGCCGTCGTCGCCGACCACGCGGGTGTGGTCGACACTCTGACTCCAGAATTCCACGGCGTTCTTGCGCTTCTACTTCCCGGGTTGGCTGTCAAATCTGACATGGATCTGCCAACCTTGCAACGACTTTTTGACAAGGCTGTTCAAGTCAACACCTGTAACAGCAGCATCAGCAGCGAGGATGGGGGCAATGCTGGCCACCATAAAGAGGCTGCGACTCTGCATCGATATGGGCTTGATGTCTGTCTGGAAAGGGCTAAAGAGCCAACTAAAAACGCAGATGTGAACGCGGTTTACGCGCGATCGATTCTAAGGCTACTGCTGCGGATAAGACGCAAGGATGACTACAAGCACATGGCTCATTGGGTCCGGGATGTAGACTTGTTCACACAGGTCTGGGTATTCTTTTGTACGTTGGCGTTCATGCAGTTTGAGGATCTGGAGACTGCCTATCAGCGGTTGAGACTAGGGGAGAAAGCGCGGCTCAAGATTGCCGGTCTTGTGAGGAAGGATTCTTAGTAACAATGGTTTAGCAAAGATTTCTTGATAACTGAGTGGATTCGTGAATGAAAACATTCTACGAGAGCCTAGATGAAGTCATGCTTTACTCTAGTTCATGCACCGTTTCTAATTGGACGCAAAACTATCATCCCACAAAAGCTAGCTTTACCAGGCAGTTGTTCACAAATGACTCGGACAAGGAGGGTCTGATTGTATGCGTATCAGAAATTCTAAGCTTCCAGGCGAACCTCTAGTCTTAAATCCCTGACCTCTGCTCGATGTCATTGATATCATCATCGCTGTCATGACTCTGTGGCTTAAGGTTTTGAGAGACTGATGAGGGGCCGCGCTGTATTAAGCGCATATTACGTTCTGTTATGTGTTACTTACAGATATAAAAGAGAGAAACTGGCTGCAGATGGTTATACCACATGTCACCTATAAACTCAGCCAAACTCTCAAGGAGACTATTTACAATCTTCCAAACCTGGCCGCACGCAATCGTCCATGTTATGTGCCCGAGTGCTCCTGTCTCTTGTCTTACTTACTGTCATGGAAATTGCTATAGGGCTGCATACTAAAAAAAAGGAATCAATCCAGAAATCCTTAGTTTATAGGAAAAAATGTCAAAAACGAGGCGACCATCTTGGGATGGTTGAGATTCAAATCTCGACAACGACAGGATTCGAACCTGTGCGACCGAAGTCATATGATTACTAATCATCATGTTATGATGGGTTCGAGTCATACCCTTTAACCACTCAGGCACGTTGCCTCTTGGATTGTTGAGTAACGTGACCTACGGTATGCCCTATTCGCCTGGTTCCTCTTCGGAAGTCGCGTACAGTCCGTTGTTTAGTATTAAGCCTACCTAGCTAAATACCCATGTAGGTCATCCAAGAACTTTTTTTTTTTTTTGGAAAAAGCACTTCCTGGGCGTACTAAGCAAGTGATTCGATTAGTCTCTACAAGAGTTCGCCTGGCTTCCCAACGTCAGTTGTCGAAAGAAACTTTGAGACGAACTCTGTGAATGCGATAACCGAGGTGAGATCGATGCTTATAGGTCTAATGCCGGGTCGAATAACTATCCCACATGCCGGGTTCAAGTTTATGGATGGATGGGCGTTGCAACGTTGATTGGAAACACTCGGTGACCTACAGGCGATGGAGATGGGCAAGGATATGTAGTAAAATGATGCTTTTTCTCGAACTGCGTTTACAGAAAACTTTCTCCCTTGAACTTCCTTAAATAGAATAGACGCCTGATGACAGTCCCATTACGAAGCATTGACTTGGTGATTGACAGATCATTTACGCCTCAAGGCATTGACTCATCCATCCAGACCACCGTTTCCTCCGTTGTATTTACTAGCTAGGATTGGTTATTTCCTGTCTACTAGATGAGCAAGTCTACCTAGTCACTTCCTCGGTATGTAGCATTAATGATATACAGAAAACCTAAATGGATAAGGCGGACTTCGTAGCTATATGTCGAAAAATTCTCCGCTAGGCGATGTGACTTTCTTGGCAATTCAGTTTCGGCGAGACCGTTGCGCGCATATTTTTGTACTAACCAGACATAGACATAGAGAGCATCGCAGAGATCAATCAACATTGGCACGTGCAGTCACCGCGCTAAATACCTACTTACTCAAGCTACCTTAGTACCTAGGGAGGTACCTGGTAGATACTGTAGATCGCCGGCGTTCTTTCTTTCTGGATCCCAAGATGGGTAAGGTGAGGTGCCCACAGGGCCACAGTCATACACACAGTACCGACTTAAGTGGGTTCTCGGTTCGCGACCTGGACCTGATTTGGTCCACTGCAGCGCGCACCGACCGCATAGCAGAGATGGATACCAATGGGGGTTTAAAGTACCAGGGGTCAAAATCTCAGGTCAGGTGATCCGGAATCATTATCGGCCGCCGAACCCCGCAGTCGCCGTCAGTAAGCCACCCTCCATGGCAAGTCTGGCCAGCCTGGTTGCCTGGGTACACCTGCCTTCTCCAGCTTGGCTCAGCTTCAATCAATTCAGTTGCTAGCTCTAGTCTACCTTGGGTCTAGTGTTAGGTCTAGTACCTGAATTAAAGTACCCAAGGTAGGTAAGGTACCTACCTTACCTACCTAACCTAACTACCACCCTAGCTTCTTAGCTGGACTTTTCGGCCTCCATTGCACCTTTTTTCCGTGGAGCGATTTACTTCTCAAGAAGTGAGGTCACGTCACAACGCTTCAACAAGCAACCTTCTGTGACCGCGAAAGCGACTGTGCACAGTCCACTCACTGTTCGGCAAGGGTCCCTTTGATATCACGAATCGCCTGATCCTAGCATGGCAGTGGCTTCCCGAACCTACATCACGTCAAAACGAAGTCCGAGTCAAGCTGGCGCACCTTGCGGCTTCTTTTTCCCCCTCGAAATTTTATTTCAAATTATTGGCTCTCACCTCGTGCCTTTTTCACAACCTTTGGTCGGGCTTTGAAAAACATCACGGCGATTGATCGTCACGCCATTGGCTTGTTTGGTCGCCAGACTGTTGCTTTACGAGTGCAGTTTGCTGGGTTTTTGCTGTTCCAACGGCGGGCGCATTCCGCAGGGCCCCGCTTCGGCTTGATCCTCCGGCACATTTCACAAGGAGTCACACACTTTCAGAAAGCCGCGCGCACACCCGCACACACACGGATTTCGCATCTCGGAAGCTAGCCAACAACACGCAGTTACTTTGGTTTGGCTCCTCGACACGCGCGTCACTTTTCTCGGCGTTTGTCTTGGCGCAGTTCCGGTGATTGTCCCCGGCCCCTCGGCCTTTGGTAATCATGACTGAAGCCATGCCCCAGTCCGGGCCAGATGCCGGGTCAGCCCCCGGCGCCCACCCTGGTGGTGTTCGCAAGAAGTTTGCAACACCACCAGCGAAGCTTGCTTGTCTTGCCTGGTAAGTTTGACTATTTGGAGATGATACTAACCAAGCGAATCGATCTTCTAATCGATATCGGTCCCCCCTGTTCCCATGTCGGTATGCTTGTAATAGGATCCCGCATCTTGTCCTTCGTTTGCTCAATCTCACATTCTTCTTCCTTCTTTA
Source organism: Pyricularia sp. CD86 (assembly GCA_031306095.1). Taxonomy (NCBI): domain Eukaryota; kingdom Fungi; phylum Ascomycota; class Sordariomycetes; order Magnaporthales; family Pyriculariaceae; genus Pyricularia; species Pyricularia sp. CD86. The sequence continues at coordinate 12,440 of JAVHJQ010001142.1, read as the reverse complement.
ATTCCTCAGCCATGACTGATATCCCTTTAGCAGAGCCTCGCGAACTAGATGCAACGGTGGCCGCCCTTGCGCCAGTGTACGTCAGCACTTGCCATTGGATGATTCAATCAAGCGCTGTTGATTCATGGACTGACGGACTGATGGGCGCATAGTGTCAGTCCAAAGGGCGAGAATGTGTTTACATGCCCAGCAAGCGTGGCGGCGCCCGTGTGCGCAAGAAGCCAAAGCAGAATTCCGAGTCCGCAGTGCAACAGCAATGTCTTCCGGAGGTACCCGAAATACCGCAGGAGCGTACGTTGGCCCCAAGCGAGGCTACATTTGTTGTCTTGTGCAGCATGATCGACTGATAAGATTCGTGCGGTATAGCAATCTCGATCGAACGCTACATCGATCCAGGCGCCGGACTGAAACAGCTTGGCGACTATTACCCGGACAGTGATTTGATCTTCGACAGCTTGTTTATGAATGATGTCTCAAGTTACATGCCAAATGATGGCAGTCTGAACCCGTCGCCACAGCCTGCAGTGCCTCCTGTGCCTCAAGTGCCCATGGTTCGCACGTACAAGGACAACGTATCGATGTAAGTTCTAGATGATGCTTTCATGCTGGACTTGCTGGCAAGCAAGACATCACTATTGACCACAATGCCAGACTCAACGCCTACTATGTTTATATACACCCTTACTTTCCCATTCTCCCCCCACCAACCACAACGCCTTTGGACAATCCCGTGGCGCGGTTTCAAAACCAGCCAACAGACTTTGAAGGCGATTTCGAACCGACATCCGCCATAGCGCTTGCCATCTCCGCCGTGCTAGCTCTCATACCATGCGCCAATGATATCAATCACGCTACGCCGGAATCGCTGCGCTTCCGTCGAACGTATGCGCAACTCATGGCACAAAGCGCTATTGAGCATATCGAGGAGGAGGATGAGATTCCAGAATCATCCACGATACCCCAGGAGGCCTTGTCCTACGAAGCCCCGCCTTCTCCGCCGAGTCGATCTCTGTTCCATCCTGATTTACCCCAGGAATTAGAAAACATCGTTGCGCTGGATATATTAAGTGTCTATGAGTATGGGCAACGAGGAAACTTGAGGAAGATGCAGAGTCGCGCAGGCCAAGCTTTCTTCGACGCGATGGCTCTCAACCTTCACAACTGCACTGAAGAGGACCGCTTTTCAGAAGCTCGGAGGAGGGTGTGGTGGATGACGGTGTGTTATAGCAGCCTCCAGGTTTTCCTTACTTTTGTCTGTTCCTGGACTGACCCAGCCCTCCATAGTATATATGTATCTGCCAAGGTTCAATCGTCAGCAACACGGTATGTTCTCACCATCTTGCTGGGTCGTCCAAGTTACCTATCTATCGCTTCACTCCAGCCAAGCTACCCCCTTTTTGCATCTATTTTGCTCGTTGTAGCACAACAAGGTTCCGTCGCGAAGGGACATCACTAACGATGATCTTTAGAAGCCAACCTTTGCACCATTCGCATCGAGCTTCACGGCAAAGTTCCCAGTCATCTTGTCGGATCCCGAGGTATGCTAAGTGTCCATTACCCCATCTTGACGCTGCTGACGCCGTAACCAATATTCCCTCAGGCTTTCCCTAGTTTTGTGCAAGCTCAACAAGCCATCCTATCTGCCACACAGTTTGTGATAGATCTAAACAAGACACTCAAGGATAACGGAGACATGTCTAGAATATACCAACGGATGCAGGAGCTGGAAGCAACGCTTGAGCCTTTGATTCTCCAGTCAGAAGCTTTCGCGACGCGGCCAATGACTACAACGACAGTTAATACCTCGGAGGAGCTGATCGGTCACACCCTAAGATGCATGGCACGCATCAAGCTCAACAGCGCCAGGATCAAAGTCCATCGCTATTGTGCCTTTTTCGATCTTCCTGTCTTTACTGGAAAACACTGCGATCTCAAATCCAAGAACAGCAACGATGCCAACCAGGAACCTCGTCGATGGCATACATGTTCATGCAGTCCTTGGGCTCCCACGCCTTCAACGACATCGGTCACATCTCCAGCCGATAGTGCCAGTCAGGCCAATATGTCGCCAGCCGCTAGCTCTATGCATGGGTCAATGCCATCCCCCAGATCCGAAGTCGGTGTCAGCACACCGGGTTCTGTCATGACTACGTGCCCTTTCAGCAGCCACGAATCCGCAAAGATCTGTCTCCGGTCTGCCCTCAACATCGCCGCCGATTTTGACAGGATGCCGTACCCGAACCCGTCCGCATTGCCTCCGTTCCCTAGCAACCATGGCGCGGCGCCTGGGGCCGTGGGCACTGGAAACGCGAGTGACAGCCCCGTCTTCTACCTATCTCCGACGTCGATCATCGTGGCGCCCCGGACCATGCCATCATTTGCCTGCTGCGCCATGCAGTGCGCTTATTCTTTGCTCATGGTGCATGAGAAGACCAAGGCGCTGTACCCATACTCGTATCCAGGCCCAGCAAACATCGAGTCCATGAACGCAGATAGGGCTACTGGTGGGCCACTAGTCAGTAACCTGCTCGTCAGGTTGCAACAAGGTTTGATGAGCATTCTTGGCACATTGGAGAACTATGGGACTGCCTTTGAGGCGCTGGGCGGCATTCGAGGTAAGGCTAAGAAATCGACCCTCAAGTCAACAAGCGTTCTACGATACAAAATGTCATTGCTGACATGTGCCTCCACCCTTACAGATCAAATACGGAATGCTATCGAGCCGACTATGGCATTACAGTTTTGAAAGCAGGCGGAGCTGGCAGAGCCAGCGAATGGCCTGCGGGGTTCACAGTCATGGTAGTCTTGGCTTGCAAAATAGCCTTTGATGTTTGGTTTCGGGGTCCGATCAGGACAGGTTAGTTAGTGTACAAAGCTGGGCGAAAATATGGAGTTGGTGAGGCAAAGAGAAAAAAAAGAGATATATCTGGGGGTTTTCCGATATTGTTTGTTTGATCTTCGTCCTTTTTCTTGTTGTTTTAGTTTGTTTTTGTTTTCTCACTCTTCTCTTTGGGGGACTATTTGATGTGACGATAGTTTTATATTTCTCAGCTCAATTATTTGCGCAAACTATCTTCTACTGTGCGCGTATCGCTTTAAAGACCGGACCAACTAGATGGACTCTGCATCATCTGAAATATTCGTTCAGTCATCCATGCTATTACATTCTTCCCACCTTTGGGTTGGGAGTTGGGAGAAGGATGAAAGAGCCGTCTATGTATGCGTGAGATTGGGCGAGCTGTACTTTAAAGATTTCTAAAACGAGCCGAACAGTCTGTTCGGCTGATGTTGAGACTTTTCCGCCGATCCTTTTGTGCAAAACAAGGAAAACAAGTCGGGAAAAATTCAAGGCATGATTATTGACGGCGGTAACCGAGCGCTTGGCTCTGCAGCTTGCGCGGAGCCACAAACAAACCACCCCGCGGGTCCCTGCGCTGACGCTTTCTAACAACCATCCCATCAGCGAGCAGATCCCCAGCGCCTTATGAGCTCCTCCCGCTTCCCGCACCCATCCCTGCCTAGCTGGCCGGGTCTGGATCTCCCAGCGCCGCCGCCGCCCTCGCGAGCCCTGATCTCGGCCTCGACGTCCGCCAGGCGGCCGCGCACCTTGCCGACCTCCTGCTGCAGCATCCAGATGAAGCTCTCCGTCTCGGGGTCCGTGAGCGCGACGACCGAGTCGTCTGCCCCCGCCGTCGGTGCTGCGGCCGTCTCGGCGAGGACGCTGTCGCGCAGGCTGGCGACGGCGGTGGCGGCGTCGACCATGTGCGCCGCGACGGAGCCCTCGAACGACGCCTGGACGTTGCGCGCCATGTCGGCGGCCTTGGCGGAGCGGTCGTGCAGAGCCGCGGACAGCGCTCCGGCGTCCCTGCTCGGATCCTCCGGGAGGGTGAGGGCGAGGGTGCGGAGGAGCGTAGGGAGTGCCGGTCCCTGGTCTTGCTGATCCGCGCCGCTGCTGCCGTTGCTGTTCATGACGCTTGCTGTTGTGTTGGCGCGGCGCGGCCGAATGGGTGATGCAGCGGCTGGTAGGCTTGCTGTGCGGCTGTGGGCTTTTGACGGTGTCGCGGTGGGGAGTGGGCTGGATAGTTCGGTTTTGGCGGCGCTGAGCAGGGTCGCCGTGGCTGACTCGTGGGCCTTGTAGTCCTCGACGCGAGATGAGAGAGCCGTCATGTTGTGGAGGAGGTAGTTGAGACAAGCGTCAACCTAATATAATTTGTTAGCAAATGCGAAAGTCATAGGCAGGTATGTAAGAAATTAGGAAAGGAAAAAAAAGACATCTTTTCTTACGTAGTCAAGCGCCTCCACAGACCGGGTGAGGTTCGAGGCGGAGCGCCCAGCCAATGACTGGACTGCTGGCTCGAGAAACTGCTGCTCGACAGACATCTGGGCCACGGGGAGGATCTCGGTATATAGCTCCTCCAGCTCGGCTTGCATCTCCTCGATTTCCTCTCTCGGGACGTCGCGCCTTCGCTGAGAGTCTGCACCCATCCTCAACTTTCCATCCTCCTCTTCCAGCGCCTCCAAATAAAGCCTGTCAAGCTTTGTACGCAACGTCTCGACTGTGTACTTGATCAGTCGCGCACACATCTCCCTCGCCTTGACAACCCCTTCTTGCTCCTCCGGGTCGTCAGCCTCGAGCTCCCAACCAAGCTTCTGCAGACTCGCCAGCAGCTTGTCGTCCGACCTCAATAACCCATCGATGGTCTGCTGCAGACCTCCTCCCTGCCCGCGGTTCCGCCGCCCCTCGAACTCGACAACCCTCCCACCCAGCGTCTGCGCAAGACCTTCCGCCTCGGCCGCCAGCCGTCTCCTCTCCGCAGCGGCGTGTCGCGCCCTACCGGCGGCCGCCTTTGCCCTGACGTCAGCGGCCCTGGCGTCCTGTGCGAAAAGCCGCTCCAGCGCGTCGTGCTGCTGCCTCAGTGCCTCGGTCTGCCTGTTCACGGCGGCGGTGGCGCGGTTGAGCTCATCGATGGCGGTCCTCAGGTCCGCGTCGCGCGCGCACACGGCGACGACGCGAGGCTCCTGCTGCTGCTGTGGGGCCGACGACGACAACGACGACGACGACTGGCGTCCCTCGTGTTCAATCTCCGACGCCAGCCTTTCCGCGGCGCCAGATTTAACAAGCGCGGCGTACTGGTCCAGCTCGTCGCGAGCGAGCAGAGTTTCGGGGCTCATGAGGTGGCGGCGTACCCATTCCGATGCTTCTGAGCCTTGAGAGAAGGCGGATCTTAGGGCATCGGCATCCGGTTGGAAGCCATATGTGCGGAGGGTTCTGGCCAGATCTTCGTATGACATATTTTTTTTTTTTTGTTTAAGGGATGCCAAGATTAGAGTGGGTGACTTGGCAATTGCTTCTTTTTTGTTACTTATTTTAACATTTTATTGTTCTTTATTTTTTCCCGACGTCTTTGAGTGTTATTGAGCATCGGTCGTGTCCAGCGTCGAGTTGTTTACTGTATGGAACCTAAACAAAGTGGAGAGTGACGCTTATGTAACGCAACAGTGAGATGCACCACTCTGATGCATTATATATCACGTGATGTTTGTGTTTCCTATCTCGTTTGTTTGGAAGGAGCAAGCCATGGAAGACAGAGATTTTTGCCAGCATCCAAGAACAAGAACATGTTCGGCGTCGTTGATCTTGACCTTGAGAGAACATGCTATACTCAATAGCAATTCTTTTATCTTGTAACAGTATTTTTTTTTCTTTTTCGCTTGCATTGGGTGATCGTGATTTCTCCGGGCTGTCGCGGTGTTTTCGGCATGTACAGGTGTACCAGTAAACGCCCCTTACCCGCCTCATTTGCCGGCTCATCGCTTTTCCAGAGGCGGAAGCAGACAGCCATCGACAGGCAAACACGGCACAAGATACCTTCAGTCTACCTATCCACACCAAGCTATGAGGTGTTTTGACACAAACACGTCACGAACATTCGTATCCGGCCGTCAGCTCTCTGTACAGTACAGGTTAAATATTGACCAGCACACGATGAGGCTTTCGAATGATTGAACTTCGACAATCCCGATTCACCTGGAGAGGTTCACAATCGATCCGCGAAGTGGCACAAGCTGACATGACAAGCCTCGCTGGTCTTGTTACACGGGAGGTTTTTTTTTTTTTCTTCTTTTTTTTTTCTCTCTCATTGGTCCTCCTCCCCCTCACGACGCATTGCCTGGCCCCCAAGCCCCTGTCGACCTCAGCTGGAGCGCAAGCGAATTTCATGAGGAATCACTATATCACAGCTGTTGAATGCTCGAAAAATCGAAGGAGAAGTTGTTACACGCCATGATAGGTCATTGAGCAGGAGAAAAGCTTTCATGAATTCCGCAGTTGGCTACAGCCACCAATCATATGGTGTACCATATTGTCAGCTATTTTGTCCATCTCGACCCCTGAGCTATTATGTGAGCTCCCGTTCCCCAATTCAATCAAGTCCTCGGCTTTCCTAACCGAAGCCACACCTACTCAACGGCATGCAGATCCAATTTCTGGTCCAGAAACCCCTGCACAGATCTACCGTTATTTTAGGATCAATCAGATCGTTGCTTCACCGTATTATTGGCAATATCGAGGTTATAATATCAACGCATTCGTTTACAGCATTCCCGGAGTGCCTGCGTATTACTGACGGCGAGGCCTCGACCATCTTCGAATAGCAGATCAAACATGCGAAAGAGCTAACTGGAAGTCGCACAATTACATTAAGTCGAATGAAGGAATAAGAATGCAGGACACAACACCCGCATGCAACGGCCCAACCGATGCCGCATGCCCACAGCTTTGGTATCGTTTCCAGATTTCATCAAGTCCGTGCAGGGCCGTTGACATCGAAGTGTATGTCTAATCCGCCGCACACTCGTCCAGAGGCGCCTTTTCAACGTTTGCACGCCCAAAATGACATAGTGAAGAAAGAGGTGAGGATCGTTCAGCATCGGCCATGAGCTCTACATGTCGCAGACTGCCCCTTGTCTCGGCGCGGCTAGCCGCAGGCCGCTAATTCTCTATCCTCGGCAGTCCAGCTCCGCCTGTCACGCCTCCTATACTGCAGCTGCAGTGAAAGCCATCAGAAAACAGGTGCGCGAAGCCTACGGGAGTGGTCGGCGATGGTGTGACTTTCGTGACAGCACCTCGATGTTCAGAGCTAGCAGTGACTGTCGAACCCGATAAGTTCCACCGCCCAAGTTGCAATTGACGGAAAGAGATCTCAAGTGGCGATGACAACCGTGTTTGCCGTCGGCGAGTCTGTGCACCCTTACTTCTTGGCTTTCTTTAGCGGTCTCCTTCACCATTCTCCTTGTACTCCCAACCTATTCGACTTTTCGTCTCGCTTCCCATTACCCTGTTTAATGGGCTGAACTTATTCGTCGCCGACTGTTGGATATTGCCAGGACGAACAGTCGTAGTCTCATTGGCTTCATCCCAAGTCACATCCATCATGCATGTAGGCTATCCTGCTGGGCTCACATTCTCGCCAGCTTAACTACATATGGCCTCGCTTGCGAAGGCTGGCTTGTTCAACTCGAGCCGGAGCACTGGCCAGCATATCGCCATACCGCTTCAGCACGCTTCGGGCCTTGAAGCGGACTGGGTCGGGCAACTATTCACAGGAACCCGGTTGACGGAACAAACGCAGAGCTTGGCATATGGATTGCTGCTGTAGAGTATCTGGACAGTTGCAAACAAATATGTCATTGGCGCATACTCAATTGAGCTTGGGCCAAGGGGTCAAGATGCATTGCGCAACATCAGCGGGGGTTGCGATTGCAGCTGAACCCCTGCTACAGGTTCCTTGGCGCCATTTTAGGTCAGATTCAATCTGCCTATGATTGCTTTCCGTTGACTATCCCTATGGGCAAACATGACACAAACAACACGGCCGATAGTGACAAGAGACAGGTCTCATTACCTGTCACTTACAATATCCTGCCCCCAATCACTTGACATATTGATTGAGCAAACTATCTTGATGCGTTCGTTCTACTTTTCCCAAGCCACTTACTTTGGCTAGATTGGCATATGAGGGTGCTGGAGGGCGTTTTCTCCCCTGGCAGCACAAACCCAGCTGTCCCTGGAACAGCGGAACACAACAGGGGCAGCACTTGGGAGGAGTTTTCTTTTGTCGTTATTTTTGGGCGACCCGTTGCTCTATCATGTCCATGTTCTTATATTTGTGCATCGTGCCATCAGTTACCGGTTTGCCCTCCCACCGCTTGTCGAACCGTGATGCCGGACTGTTGAACCAAGTACATTTGGCTTTCTTTCCAATGCTGCCATCCTCATTATTTGGTTCTTTCATCTCTTCCTTATCGGTTACTACTAGTGACTCGCTCTTTGTAGTTCGTTATGTATCCTGATACAGGGAGAGAGTGTCTCACATCAGTGAGCGAGCAACCACAGACGACTTTGGATGCCCAGCAAGCGCCTCACTCTATTACGACACGCTCATCTGGTTACGGTAGAGTTAGCCAGCAGTCAGAAGCCTGTATGTAGTCTTTTTGTCATCGTTTTTCTTTTCTTCTTTGTATCGTTTCCGTGGACGGCAAGTGTAAATCCACGAATACAAACCCATGGTCAAAGCGGAATGTTCAAATCCTCGAGTCAACATTCTTGACCATTAGGTGGTGTATGACGGCAGACGGCTCATGGCTATTTGCGCGCAATGCTTTGCGCCTACATGCAGTCTGCAAATACGTGGAGCTGGTTCCCGATAAAAGCATCAAAAAAGCCTAACAGCTTCGTCATGATCAGCTCTCTGTTTGTGTTTGTCTGTCTTGGCCTCCTTGGTCGAATCACCAAGGATTGAAGCTCAACATAAGTTGCTCCCCCAAGTGGGGCTCGGCGGCGACGGCACGGGGCGCAGACCGGACAACAACAGTACGGGACACGGCACCGTGCTGCTTAACCTCTTGGAGTGAATGATGGAGCCTGATGAGAGGACTCTCCATAGTTACCTTGACCTCGGCCTACACTCACATTACCTTCAAGGACATGGTTGATGACGGTAAAACAGATATCTCCGATGGCTGCCAACTTGCCTCGTCTGCTCTCTTCTTCGCCAACACGCCGTCCAGCCCGCATTACCTTACTCTTTATTCCTCCATCTGGGTCTCCTACTTATAAACATGCATTTATCCACTTCCACATGAGGATTCCTTCTCAACAACAGACAGACCTCTGAACTTTCCTCGCCATGCTCGTCACGTCGTTCTGATTCCCCACTTACACCCAAACGATCCATCTCTGGGGGGCAAATCTTGCCTTACTCTGAAAGCCCGCGTTTGCTCAAAGTGTTGCCTTTCCTCACGTAACTCGTGATTGTTATCTCGCATCTCGAGATCCTTTTACCACTCTTTAACTCTTCTTCATCAAGCCTCATGTAGAGAAAAACTATCTTTTCATCAAAAATACCAACAACCGCGTGCACTTTCATCTCCAGACATCGCGGATCTATAAAAGTACATATTTAGACTTCACTGAGATTGACAAGATAAGAAATCACCGCCGCGTCGCCAAACTGAAGTCGCTTGATCGAGGCCGGCGGCGAGCAACGCCGCGACCGACGTCGCGAGAATGGGTAATGCCGACGCCTCTTGCGATGAAAAGTCGGCTGCCTCGGGCATCATGGCTCATCTCTTCCCGGCTGGGCTTCGCGCGCAGTACTGGGATGGTGCTCTGGCCATCTTCTTGCTGTTCATGATGCAGATCATCATCTACGCCCTCAGCTTCGTCTCACTCTTCCTTCAAGGATTCTCCGCCGCCATCATGGGAATGATGCTCTTGGCCGTCACCATTGGACTGGTGGACTGGGCGGTGCGTCATTTTGGCGGCTCTGAGGCAGTTGACGTGTTTTACCATAAATATCTGAAAGGCCCGGTTAGTTCTTCTTATGCTCTTGGAATGCGTGTGTCTTGGTTTGCTGGTTTTCAATGCTGACATCATTCTCGCGCAGACTGACTTGCTCAACAAGCACATGTCTGTTGGTTTCACTGTGCCTTTTGTTCAGATCTTCCGAAACAAGCCCGCCAGTGCTCTGGAGATTGGCTTGATCACTGCTATGTTTGGTAATTTGTGCCTGTCCCATCAATGGTTTCACAGCAAGGTCTCTTCCCGCTCGAGCTCCCGCTAATGTTGATCACTCGGTCGTAGTTCTCATGGGCGTACTCTCTCCTGTCATGGTGTATTACTTGTCCTACGCCATTCATACATGCTCGATCCGCTTGAGCTTTGGAAGAAACAAGAGCAAGAAAGCTATCAACTCTTCTGGTGAACGCCATACAACCCTTCCTCGGCTCAGAAACATGCAGAACAACAACACGTCAGTCTCGGCGTCTTTGCTGCTGCCTTCTCCTGTAGAGCCAGTGCAGCAAATCCCAATGAAAAGGTTCTCTGACCAGTCCACGCTGATGGGGAGCTCGACGCTCACTGTGGCTGGCAACAGTTCCGGAATCCAAAGCCAGTCGAACCTGCTCACTGGTAAGGCAAAGACAGTGCAAGAGCTCAACCGATTCGGTCGTCAGGCAAAGCCTTGGAAAGTCGTCGGCTGGGTCCTGCACAACATATGCCTCGTCATCTGCATCCTCTCGACACCCATCTCAATCGGGATGGCCGCCAGCACCGGAATAACAGTCTTCGCTGATACCTCCGTCCTCCTTGGGACCTGGATGACGACACTGACCCTGCAAGCCACGGCTCGGAGGTCGGCGTGGCTCAAGACCATGCCGCGGCGCCGCACCACGCTCATTGTCGGCCTCAACCCGGTCCTCATCACCGCGGGTGTCATGATCGCCTACGTCCAGGCCAAACACGCAATCCTTGGATTTGACGTGCTCGCCGTCCTCAACACCTTCCAGTCCGGCGTGACGTTTGCGGGCTTCCTCATGGACAGAACGGTACACGACGCCGTCTTCTCGCACATGACTGCAAACGTGCCTTTCAGCGTCCTCGCCTCGTCGCGCACCCGCACGAGCGTCGCCGGCGACGGCTCCGCACCGTGCATGGGTGCTGGAGACATCGCCATGACGATCCTGGAGTCGGGCCTGGTGGCCTGGGGCCTCAAGCTGTTCGAGTACCGCCGCGCCCTCGTCTCGCACGCCGGCCTGGTGGTCTTGGTGACTTCTACCATCGCCGCTGCCTTGACCGTCGTGTCGGGCCCGCTGCTGGCTCACGCTGCGGGGCTGGCCAAGGCGCAGAGCATCGCGTTTGCGGTTCGTAGCGTCACGCTCGCTCTGGGCACGCCCGTCATGGTCAAGCTCGGCGGCGACGTCGGCGTCAACGCGGCCATGGTGGTGTTCAACGGCATCGTCTTTCAGATGGCCATGGGTCTCGGTCTTGTCGGCTGGATCATTGGCATGGTGGAGCGGTCCTGGGCTTGGACTGTGGCAAGCGTGACCCCCTCATCCGGGAAGGCGGCGCAGCTTGATCTTGAGCTCGGCAATGAGTCTTCAGAGCTCACGCCTAGTCTGAACCGGTTTGCTCAGCGTCCGGCAGAGAGTGCTCAAGCTGCCAGCACTGGTGACGGAAGTGTGTCGCCTCCTTCGCCGCCGCAGACGGCTTTCTGTCGGCTTGAGCAAGACTGGGATTATATGATCGCGGGAAGCAACTGCCTAGACCATCAATGCCAGTGCCCTCAGCAGCATCAGAGAGAGCCATCTGCTGCATCTTCCTCCTCCGCCATGATGCTGGAGACGATTTCAATTAACCCAAACTCTCCTCACCGGCTAGGTGTCAAGCGCCCGCAGACATCCGCATCTTCAAGGCAGTCAGCATGCTCACCACTGGCTTCTTCATCCACCGTCGACACTAAGAACGGTGCCTCCGCGAGGGAAGACCCAGAGGATGCCCAAACCGTCGCTATGGGCGTCACGGTCGGCGTCAACGCAGCCGCCATGGGCACGTCGTACCTCTACGAGCAGGGAAGCCGGGCGGCGCCCTACTCGGCGCTCGCCATGACACTGTTTGGCGTCATGACGGTCACCTTCACTTCCATCACCCCACTTACAGTGTGGCTGTTGGCGCAAGTTGGTCAGACTGCGTAAATAAATAAATAAAAAAAACATAAACTAAAACATTTTGTTTTCTTTCTCTGTCTATGGGTATTGGGAAAGGGCTGAACTTGAGCGTTTTTGGGTGTGCATATTTTAGAGTCTTCTTGTTTGGGTCTAGACTCTAGAGGTCTTGAGGGGCGCGAAGGGAGAAGTTGTGACAGATTTTGTAAATAGATTGCATGGCACCTGTTGGGGGTATTTTTTTTTTCTCTTCTCCTTTTACGTTGTTATGGCTGCATTCATTCAGGGTTGGTTCTCTGCAACAAAATTACGTGTCTTTTATTCGTTGGCATGCTCTTAATACTTTGCCATTTCTTACATCCCTACATAACGTTGCGTACCCCACTTCGGGCACCCCCAACTTCTGGCACCCAAAAATAACATCACTTTTATTTTTA
>JAVHJQ010001140.1:0-15111 GCA_031306095.1 Pyricularia sp. CD86 | reverse complement strand
AAAAAAAAAAAAAAAAAAACAGATGAAATCACCAAGAAAAAGCCATCAAAGCAGGATTCAACACAACCGGCAACGCAGCGTGGCAAAACAGAACCATGGCCAGAGGGAAGATCGCAAAGAACTCGGTGATCTGCCACTCCCGGGGCAGGAGGAAGCGGCAGACGAGGATGAGGGCGACGCCGGCGAGGACCAGGAGGAAAGACCACCTGAAGCGGCGCAGGACGCGGGCCATCTCGTCGACGAAGCCGACCTCCTCGACCTCCTTGGCGGTCGAGCCCCAGGTCATGTCGATGCCGAGGAGGTGGGCGGCGATGGCCTGAGACATGTGGATTGGGATTCCTCCGAGGAAGATTGTGAACATGGGAACCCATTTGAAGTTCTCCAATACTGGTTTTTTATTTCATTTCGCTAGCTGTCAGCATTACATTTTGAGAGGGTTTTCTATTCTTCTTCTTTTTTTTTTCTTTGACCATAAGACTCGATAGAGAAGGGGAAGAAAATGAGGCAAACCAGTTTTGATTGAAAAGCACACTTACAAGCCCCCACTATGTTCTTCTGTCCTAGCCGATACCGATGCGCCGCGAGTGCGACGTTGCCCATGAACGGAAACACGAAAAGCAGCGAGATGTATATGGCGAAAGCGTCGAGATAAAACGACCTGTACAGACCCGAAAAGAAGCCCATGAAGAAAAAGTTGAACAGGGCAATCATCCACGCGACGGCGACGGCAAAGTACGTGCCCATGTAGCTGACGACGGTGATCTTGACCGGCAGCCGGATGTTGGGAGACAGGACGAAGCTGACGAACCGCCTGGTGAAGGGCCCTCTGGTCGGCCACTGCCACAGTGGGTTGAAGAGCAACTCGCTGCAGCCGTATGCGTACTTTTCCCAGCGCGCGAGCTCGTCGTAGACGGTCAGGCTGAGCCCCTCGGCGAAAGACTCGGCCGCCGGGTTGTGCTCGGCGGCGGCCGGGGCGGTGCCGGTGTATGCGACGTAGCGCAGGGTCCATCCGGCCATTTGTAGCCGCATCGCCATGTCAAAGTCTTCCGAGACATGGGATTCTGACCAGTATTTCTCTCGACCGTCCGCTTCGTCGTGGTATGCTGCTGAGTCTTGGACGGCTGACCAGCGAATCAAGGCGTTATGGCCGACGAATGGGCAGCAATCACCTGAAGCGACGGCAAAGGTTATTGCCGAGTATATCAGGTTTGCAAACCAGGCGATCCTGTACTAGTGAATTTTTGGTCAGGGGTCAACTCATGTTGTAGTGTTATCGGAAAGCGACTTTCCTATCAGCGACTTACCCATTTTCAAAGTACGAGTCTGTCAGCTGCAACACCCCTGAGGTGTACTGCAGTATGGCAACGTCGGGAGACTGGTCCATCTCTGTTACACCGTCCAGAATGAAATCTGCAGGCACCCTCGTGTCCGAATCTACAACGAGGATATAATCTCCCATTCGGATGTTGCCAGAGGCCCATGTCCCGTGTGGATCCTCCGCCAGCGTCTCAGCAAGAGACGTGTTGTATGCGGCATTCTCCGAAGCCCAGCTCCAGCTCTCCTGGGGTCTGGCTACACGTGCGAGCTTCTGGTCGACGCAGTTGGAAATGTGCAGCGCATGGTTCATATTGGATGCCTTTTTGAACTTGCCGCGCCGGATGAAGTGTGGGATTCCAGGCTTGACCCCGTCACCTACCGCATCGACTATTCGTTCGTCACTTTCGTTCAGTGGCCTTTGTAGTTTTCCGAGAATGTTGCCCGACAGTCGAGGCGATCTTGGCGGGTTGTGTTTTGGCCTTGCCACCCAGCCGATGTTGTGCTCGTCGTAAAAGTCTCGCCGCTCTTGTGCCTTGCTCTCGGAGAGAAGCTGCATGCCATCGTCGTTGATGAATATGTTGGCCGTGCCGCCCTGCATCTCGTATATCGAGATTGCTGTCTTTAGAGACAGTACTGTGGGCTTGATAACGGCCATCAGGCCTTCGTGATAGACCGGCATCTGGATCGTAACGTGCGGTAAAGGCCTACCCTTCCATACCACTGCGCTACTCCGTGGTCGTTGTCCTGAGTAGTACTTTGAGTTGCTCTTGACAGATTTGCTTGACCCTAGCATTAGAAAGAAATTGGATACTAATGAGTAGAAGAAGAACTAGGATTGATTTTTTTGGTCAGTGGCTATAAATCGCAGCGAGGGGCTTCGGATACCGAGATCTCTCCCCTCGGCACAAAACCAAGTCATAGCGAATGGAAAATAAACAACTTACCAGGCTGATGAACAGATTGAAGGGAGCAGTAAGCAGGAAGACAAGCCTTTTCCAGTCTCCATCAACAGTGCTGTCCCTTGCAAGCAATCTCCATCCCAAGCCCAGGGCGCTGATACCAAGCGTTAGCGACATTGCCACGATGCAGCTGCTAGTAAGATTGATTGGCCGCTCGTGGGACGGCCAGGTATCTTCTAGATCTTGCTGGCTGCTAGCTATCGTGCTGTCATCGCCAGAATTATTTGTTCTGTTGCCTTGGCCGTCCCGGCCTGCGATCATAATTTCAATCGTATGGCGCTGGTCGGACGGCCAGACAAGGGCCATGGCCTTCTTTTCAAGAGTCTTTGCGCGGTCGAAGATGGCCTTTGGGTCGTCGTCCCACACAACAAGAATCTGCCTGTCCTCTATAAAGGCTGCGAATTGATTTAATTGGCATCCTGGCAGATCTTTGATGGACTTCAGGACCTGCACCTGTAATCCACCCTCGAGAGGCATCGAATGTAGCTCTTGATGCTTGAGAATATCGACAAGTGCTCGTGTGACGATTGTATTGACAGTAATTGCACACTACAAAAGGTTGAGTTAGATTTAAAAAGTCCTGCAAGACCTGAATTTCAAAGGGACGAGCAACTTCCTTATGGTTCACTAACTCGAACATTCATTTTCTGGACAGCATGGAAAATGCCGTCATCCTCATCCTTCAAAGTTGCAGGGCAGCAAGTGAAACTCTCCCTACCAAGCTTGAGCACAACACCCTCGCCCTTTCCCTCTCCCACGGCGTAGCGACTTTGGAGCTGCTCCTGATGGAGCCACATGGCCATCAAGGCACCTCTCGCCTCATCTACATCGCAAGGCAGGCCACGTGCCCTCCGAAAAGGTTCCTTATGGCAAAACCGAGAAGGCACGGAACTAGAGCGTGCGCGCTGTCCACGGTCGACGGGCGACTTCTGCAGGCTTGAGCTCGAGGTCCCCAGATATGGGTGAGCATACATGGCATCTTTGTGCTTCCAGGCCGTGAATGGTTGATCTTCCTGCTGCGGCCGACGTTTTCTCCGACTAGGATTTTCTGACTTGGATCGGATCTGATGCCCTAGGGATAGCATGGCCTGGGACACCTCGGCTTCACTGCTGCGGGAAGCTATGCCCGAGGCAACAAACTCGGGTTTCGAGTAGCGTAAGTTCAGGGCTGGTTCCTCGTAGACATTTTGACTGAAAGGCCTGGTGAACTTCTTAGGGGCCTTCGGTGGTGTTGACGATGGCGATCTTGCACTGGGTGTCGAGGGTAGGGATCTCTCTTTTGGTGTGGATGGATCGATACTGGATAGCGATGTCGTCGTGGTATCCAGTCCGCTCATTGGGGATCCCGGTGTTGGACTGCTACTGGTCAAAGGTGATTGACAGAGCCTAAGTGGACGGGGTGAATCAGTCGAGCTGGATATAGCTGAGCTCGGATTCTTCCGAGGCCATACGGCCGCCCCGGTTCGTGCTTGCAGTGGCCAGGACATGCTAGACGAGGACTGCTATGCCATCATCTAGCTGTGAGGGATTCCAGTGGTTCTTGTAAGTAACTGTGATCAGGAATCAGGGTGGTGAGTATGATTCCAAGCAGATCTATCCTGTATTCTTGCAACTACGACAAAGAACTCAGCAGAGCTCTAGATCCAGCTCACTCGAGTGCCATGTCCGCAGAGAGGTTGGTCTGTGGCTAAAGCAAGTGGGCCTCCTGGTACTCTTATATTTATTTTTAAAGTGACAGGCAGTGATAAGATTCGGGTTGCATATTATGAGCACCTTGACGCCGCCCATTTGCCACCTTGAAGTTTACCATGCTACCCTATGAAACAGTGGTTTATATGCCGATGTATCTTTTTTTTGGAGCATTGTGAGCCAATTCCGTACACTTGTAGATTTGGCAGGTTCTGGTAGCTAAGCAGCACAAGTCCCTTGAGGCTGAAGAGATCGAATATACGGGGGCCAGTGTATCCTTCCGTTAGCTGCTAGGTCATGTATACTACCACTGTCAACTTGGGTTCACTGATAAAATTCAAACTAGTAAAATAATGACACTAATTCCGTTGCTCTGGTAACAATAAAAAAAAACATAAAAAATACGGAGATCAAGAAAGTATTCACGGACGATGGAGACGTGGGGAATCTTTGCCATAGCACGCGCTGGTCGGAATGCAAGCGCAGACTGGTTGAGCGAGGACATAAGATTTCCAAATCTCCTACCTCATACTGTAGATGGGAGGCGTATGAAAATAGGGACCAACCGCTGGATAGGATTAGGTTTAAAAAAAAAAACAGGTCCGCTTGGGTCGTGGCATTGACATTGACCCAAAGGGCGCACCGGTATCGGAGTACATCAGTTGTACTCGATCTAGCCTCGCGCGAAGCCAGAGAGAGACTGACCACACACTACACCACCCATCAAAAAAGCAATTGCTAGGAATTGGATCATACGCCATACGAAAGACATCATGGCCACTGTTATGGCTTCGATTTGTCGAGCGTAGAAAAACAAAATAAAGACAAAAATAAAATAAAAAATAAAAAAATTCCAGCGGACTTGTGCGCATGCATTGCTGCATGTGACCCGAATTGTGTGAGCTCCGCCCAGATTAGCTGCATGTCGGCGATGTGGGAATGGACACCGACGGCAGATGGCGGTTGGTATACACCATCTGTTCAGACAAATGTATGCTGAGAAATGCTCAACAATGATTATAACTGATTGTAGCGGGAAGGGTCACTTGACTGATGATTTAAATGCTCCTTTTCCCGTGTAAAGGTGTCCATGGTTTACTACGGCTGATATGGAGGTAGCTGATCGCGAGCAGCTCGGGTCATGTCAGAAGCTTGAGCCGCTGGCTGTACCTGCTGAAGACGTCAAAGGAGAGTTTCAGCTGCAGGCGGAGCCGAGCTGAGGCAGTGGATGAAGCTAACCAGTCCATGCCCCCCACCTATCGAGTTCGAAGGCAGGTGGGGGCTGACACTAAGGTCGTTCACCTCCAACTCCTGTACTAACTACATGCACTGTCTGTAGCTACTACAGAGTAAGTCTAGGTAGCTAGCTACCTTACCTAGGTAGGTACTGTTCCGCAATCCATTATTGTACTCCATACATCGTGGACTTCCCCATTCTTTCGAGGACCAAGGTTCCCCCGGCCTGTGAAAGCGCATAGCTGCCATGTTTAGCTTGACCCAAACCCGTCGTCATTCTGCAATAACTCTATAGCTACCTAGATACCTCAGCTGCTTCGCCCCGGCTGACAACGCACCTACCTACTTACCTATTTTCCTCAATTTCTCGCTGACTTGGTTGATCCAGCTTGCCCCCTCCCCTTCGCCTCATTCATCCAAGCCAATTTCCCCTTCTTCAGCCTTCCCCCAATTGACATCATCCCTGCTTGTACTGGCTCATTCACCCAAAAGAGCGACAAATCAACAAGAAAAAAAGGGCGCAAACAAACAAAGGATGGCGCTTTTTGTAGACCTCGGAGACGAAGAGTCGGAGCCGCCCCAGGATTTTCACGGCGGACACCCCATCTGGAGGTCCGATCCCGACCAAGGCTGCCGGCCGCCCTCGTCATCAAACCATCCTGCCGCCGTTGTCGGCGCAACACCGGTCGGCGACTCAATTAGAGGCGTGGACGGCATGGATGCGGAGCCGACGTCGGAACTCGACACAAATCCCAACCAGAACGCGACCACGAGGGCATTGGGGTGCTATCCGTATGCGGAATACCTCCCTTTTCCTTTCCCCTACAGTTTGTCGTCTTTCAGAGTGATTTTTGGATGATGCAAGTGCAAGTCCCGTTATGTTCCATTCTCGTACCGTACCGTATCTTGCACTCCTGTTGCAAACTTGCACCGGCTCTTAGGACGGGTGCCTAGGCACCTACCTTATCTGTCTGCACTATCTGCCCTACCCACCAAGTACTGGTGTATCATTTCAAATGCCAGAACTGCCCATCAGCCTACCCTCTGACATGTATTCCCAAATGACACTTCCCCTAATCAAAATGGAGCAAACATTTATATCATGCTTGTTCAAGATTAACTGAACTTGTCTGCGCCCAGTATCATCGTGACGATCTCTCGGTTCCTCGATCTCAACTCGCTCGATAACCTATCGCGAACTTGCCGCCAGGTCCACGCAGACCTGTTGCAGTACCGCAAAATCCTTATGATGTCAGCTCTACGTTGCAGCAATGAGGAAGTCACCGTCGATCCCGAGGAGACTCTGCGATACCGCGCGCGTGCCGGCAACTGGTACTACATGGAAGAGGCTAGCCGCACTAGCTATGCCGGGAAAGCGGGTAGCTGTGCACGAGATCTCGTCTCCGAGTGCCGGCGATGCAGCACTGTAGTATGCCGGGTAAGCTAGCAACAGCCATCTGCGTGTTATATGTGTGGCCATAGTCTGGCCATTCCCTGAATGGGGTGGCCAAAATAGACTAACTTTGATGTTTTGTATTCGTTGGCCAGAATTGTGCCATCAAACCGCCGTCATCGGTTGTCCTCCGTGACAGGCATCGGCGTCTCTGCACTGCTTGCACGAAGGCGCCCATCACCGAGCTTGTCAAGCCACCGCTACAGCCCACCACACCCCTCACTTCGGAGATCATGCAGAACAAGGTCTGTCATTGTGCTTCTGAGGGAGTGTGGCTTTGCCAGCCTTGCGGCAGGAGTATACGCAATTGCGATCAGGATTATAAGGCGTAGGTTTACATCCCGTCTTTCGCTGGTACCTCTCATAACCACCTGCCCCTCGCGAAGAGGCTGACGAAGCATCCCCGCACAGTATATGGAAGTGGCGTGGTCAATATGGCGAACGGTTGGGCGGGCTTGGCACGGGTATTGGCGATGGCGATCGCGGGGTGCCGTGCGGTCGTGAGGGCGAATGCCACGGCGCCAAGGGTTGCGAGCACGAAACGGACTGTGACGCCGCAGACGCCGCGGCGGACAACTATTTCCTGCAGCAGCAGCAACAGCAGCCCCCACCAACTGGCAGTAGTCCTATTCTGCATCACAACAGCCATCTCGCCTGGGCTTCTGGGAGCAGCACACCCCGGACGCCCGAATCACCTCGTAGTGGCGGCAGCAAGAGTCCGGGATATGCACGCCACGAGGTTGAGGGTATCGGTGGCCGCGTGAAAACTGTCCTCGTGCGTATGGTAAAGGTCGGTGCGGGTGTTCCCGAGTGGGAAGACGAGCTGGCGCGTGGGCAGGTTCTGGGACGTGAGGTCTCGGGTACCGTGAGAAGCTGGTGTGGATGGTGTCACCGGGTGATACCGGGGCAGAAGGACGTGGAGCGAGATCGACAGAGGCAGTCAGGTTCACTACAGCCAGGTCTGCAGGAGAAGGCGTGGCAGCCGTCCTATTCGTCTTCATTACCGCTTAGGAGTAGATAGGTGCTTGGATACATGGATTTGGCGTGATGCATATTTTGGAGTAAGTTATTTGAGATGGTATATAGAGCATTTAGCTGAATAATCTTAAAACATTTTTAACGGGTTGTCAATCCAAACATACCTATTGGTCAGGTTTATATTCGCATGTTAAAAGTATCTATGACAAAAGCGAATACCTTCACTCAGTAGTAATATGTTGCCATTTGCAGCACACTTAAGCCTTGACCGGCTGACAAAAGTATCCAGGTAGTTAGTCACGCTCATCGATTAAAAACCTTTTCGTCCAAAAATCCAAATACCATCCTGTCATGATTGTATTCAACAGGCATAAAATATTACAGCGTGTATATGTTTAGCATCAATCATCATAACCGCTGGCCTTCCCAGCTCTTTGTAGAAAAAGGGTACTTTTCATGATCCACTACTCAGGGCAAATTAACCGAGATGGAAGATGAATTCTGTGATGTTTCTTGGGGGTAATAGTGCATCTAACGAATGCTTTATTTCAAAAATGCCATAGGCCAGCCTCCTTGCTCAAAACATGTAAAAACAAGAAACCAAACAACGCTATCATCTAGTTCACTGCACCAAAGCAGGTCTCCATAATAATGCCGGTAATCTGCAAAATTAAAAGAGCGTCAGTCATATGCTTTTCAACATCAAGCAATCCGGATAGCCCGGAGAACCCATCAGTCTCGCAAGGGGAACGGGGGGGAAAAAAAGCTCACCTGATAAGGATCCGCATTACTCGCGGGCCTGCGGTCCTCAAAGTAGCCGTAGCCCTTTGCGGCGCACTCCCTGGGGATGCGGACGCTGGCGCCGCGGTTCGCGATGCCGTAAGAGAACTCCTCGATGCTGCCCGTCTCGTGGGAGCCCGTGAGGCGCTTCTCGTTGCCCTCACCGTAGACGGCAATGTGCTCCTTGTGCCTGCCCTCGAGCTTCTTGATGGCGGCCTCGATGTGCTTCATGCCGCCTTCGACGCGCATCTCCTTGGTCGAGAAGTTGCTGTGCAGGCCCGCGCCGTTCCAGTCGCCCGGGATGGGCTTGGGGTCGAACGAGACCTTGGCTCCGAACTCTTCTGCCACGCGATGCAGGAGGAAGCGAGCTACTGAGAGGTGGTCACCCACTGTGAGGAAGAGAAAAAAAGCGTGTTAGTATTCCAATTGTCAAGCAGATAGGGAGGACTTGCAAAAAAAGAAAAAATAAAAAAGAGAAGGATAAAATATTCGAAGCAACTAGGCTTAAAGCAAGACTTACTCTCAATTCCAACACATGGGCCGACCTGGAACTCCCATTGTGCCGGCATGACTTCGGCATTGGTCCCGGAAATCTTGATGCCTGCATATAAGCACGCCTTGTAATGGGCCTCGACGATATCCCTCTGCACGACCTTGCCGGCACCGACACCGCAGTAATACGGTCCCTGGGGCGCCGGGAAGCCGTTCTTGGGCCAGCCGAACGGCCTATCTTCTAGGCTGAGGAGGGTGTATTCCTGCTCGAGTCCGAACCAGGGCTCGTGCTCGGCGTGGGCCTCCATCAGCTTGGCGGCGTCATGGCGGTGGTTGAACTTGTTTGGCGTGCCGTCCGAGTCCCAGCACTCGGCCAGGACGATGATGTTGGGCTCGCCGCGGAACGGATCCGGGTAGACGGCGACGGGCTTGAGGAACACGTCCGAGTTGTCGCCCATCGCCTGGCCCGTCGAGGACCCGTCAAAGTTCCACGTAGGCAGGTCCTTTGGTTCGTAATTTTGTTCCTTGAGGGTCTGATGGAGGGAAAAAGTGGGCAGCAATATGTCAGCCGGGGATTCAAGTCCGATGCTGTTCTCCCAAAGAGGCAAGTGACGGCATAATTCAGGGTCTTGAAGCCAAGAATTGTCATGACTCTTGACCAATGTTTCACGGTGAAGAGATAAACAAGACATCAAGGACCTTGCCTCGGTCTAGATTGTTCATGCATGACGTGCTGAAATTTTCTCGGGTGTGTCAGGGTCTGGACGATGAGATCAAGGGGGAACAACGTGCTCCCATCGCCCGGTTGACCATCAAGACAAACTTGATGTGGGCTGCCATCTCGGCGTGCGAGACCAGGAGATGACGGCGTGGAGTGGAGAACTTTATGTAATGGGAATGCCGGGGTATTCAACTCGGCTTTCAGCGGCGATACTCGGATCTGAGAGACAAAAGTCTCGAATGCAAAGCCGCCGCTCGTATACCATATGGACAAGCAGAAAGTAAAAGACAAGAGTGTGATATGCCTCAATTGTCCAGGATAGGCATAATACAAGAGATGTTCGTATTTTGCTCCATCTCCAGATCAGCCCGTCTCTTGTAGACTTGACACATATGACTTTTCCCAAGGACAAGGCCGAGACCCGGAATATTTATCGCGCTCTCACCCCACATCTTGTGGAATTGTTCTCGAAGTGGATAAGGGCAGGGTGTATGGATGTAGTGTAGGAACTTGGGTCCTTGATAATACTTTTGAAAGAAGAACGAGAACTTGACTCACCCTTGATTTTGAGCGGACGCCACCTTCACTGTCAATCCAGACGTACTCTGCCATGATGGAGCCCTTCTGGTCCAGTGACATGTATTTTGCCAACTGAAGGACGATTTCGGACATATGTTAGCAGCTGTACCCTGGAGAGGAAATCTGCTGGGGGACGATGATGATATCGATGTGTCAACTTGCATTTTGGACATATGATACCGATTGTGTCGCCATTTTTGCGATAATACTTCGAATATCTGAGAGACAATAAAGTTTCAATGTGGGGTGAGAAGAGGGCGGTTCCGTTTAACGTCTGGCGTCAGGTAAAGGCTTTGGTGATGGTTGGTTTTTGTCGAGATGTATATTTGAGATGACGATGTAGCAGGTGAGGGTATTTGGAACAAAATATAGCAAGTCAAGTGTTTTGTATAACAAAACCGAAAGCGATTTTGCAGATCCTTAATACATAAAGAGGAATAAAAAACACAATAGCAAGGGAAAGGGAACCCAGGGCTTTTATATGTGCGGCGAATATTGTCACTCACACGACCCTTTTCAAGACCCTGTCAAGAATCCCCACGCCAAGAACTAAGACTGGAAGAAGACATGCAGAACCAGAAAAGTTCAAACCTGCACTATGCAAACCCACATTCAGGCTGAGCCTCCAAGCAACAGTGTGTTGCCATGCAATGTCCGACTTTGTGGCTGAGTTTTGGCTGCGATATCGAAATGCTCCAACCCGAGTGGCCAAGCACGATTATCATTAACATTAACAAACTGTGGATATTCAATGGATAGAACAGTATGAGTTTTCTGGCGGGGATTCCAAGATCTTGAAAGACTTCTTTTCCGTCTCCTTTCCCCGCTGATTTTCACTCTGCCGTACAGCAAGACTTGTTGCCATTGAAGCCGTTTCGGGCACAAGGGTCGGGTCAAGAATAAGGAAGGCGTCGACAAAACAATCTGATGTCACCTTGTCACCCCGGACGGATGGGCTCTCACTACATTAGAAACTTTGCCAGTCGCCTTGACGCCTTGCGCCTAGGAGTTCCGGCTTGGCGCTCTGTCACGAGCGGCCATGGCATCCGATAACAATGGACTGATTTGAACATTGCCGAAGCTACTTTTCCTTATCTTTTGGGACTATTGTGGTCCGTGGCGCGAAAGTGCAATTCGATATGCATCACTCCCGGCTTTTGCGTGGCTGTTGGGCGGTTTGTTGAAGTGTTCCTTTTTCTAGGTAGAGTGTACCGGTAGGCATTCCCCCAAAAAGAATGCGGGAATAGTAAGGCAGACAAAAAGGGCGACTCTGAAAGTTATGACGCTCAGACGCAGGGATCGGCCTAAATCTCGTGGGGCAAAGTCCCTCTGATTGGTTGGTGCCGACAGCTTGTGTCCATTTTGGGGTCCTATATGACGTTACTGGCACAAGTCGTTTTCCTCGGCAATACGTACGTTCATTCCCTTCAACAACGACCAACAACTTGTGTCAACGCAAGCAAAGATTAGGCTGGGCTGACTTTGAGCCCAGACTGGGCCTCCTCATTAGAAGATTATCTTCAAGATAAGCGTCATCTCTCCATATCAATGTGCGCCATCGGGCTGCGCCGGATCTATCCAAATTCATCAGGGCCTGATGCCTGTTTGTGGGGGTCGCCTCACCCACAATGGCAAATGCCGCCTTCGTTTGACAGTTCCGTTTACCGTGTCATATTCACCGTCCATTCCCACTACTTCAGGGTCCGTGGTGCCCACTTAAGATATGGCTTGCCCTGAGTATGAGGTAACAAATACGAAACCCTTTGACATAAGTAGACATTGCCTTGGTTCTCAAATAACAGTCCAAGTATGGTCAAAATTTTCTCTATCGTGGCGTTCTGACTGGTTGTATGTGAAACTAGAAGGACTATTCCCATACTGGGATGGGCCATCATCAGCACCAGTCCACAGTGATACCAGTACTTCAGATCAGTGGGTAGCTAAGCTATTATTGGCTGTTGATAGATGATGTATCTGATGAAAAAGAGTATTATCAGACACAGGATGTTTGCCTTGGTTAGATCGAAGTAAAACATTCCAACTTTGCATCTCAATTTCAGCCACAGCTCTTCAAGCAAATGTCTAGGGCTTATTTGGCGTACATGGCTAAATAATAAGGTCAAGACTGCCCAACACCGCCAAGTTATCACTCAGTCTGCAACGCCCCAAACAATGGCGGCGATTTCGGATAGACAATGAAATCTACCTCATCACTGAATTCTTCAATAGGATCGCCCTCGTAGTTCGGAAGGTGACGAATGATGGTTCTACCGTGGCTCTGCCTCCGAAGTTTGTCACCTCGCGATCTTCCCTTCCGACCGCGCTCAGTAGCAACAGCAGCAGGCTTAGGTGTCACAGAGACCAGCTGAGTTGCCCGTTTACCGACAAACAGTTTGGGAGTTGCGAACTTGAACCCAGAACTGTGACCCTGGGAAGAAGTTGATTGCGCTGGCTCGGCAATAACAGAGCTAATGTTGTAGGCCAAGGCTGGTGTACGAATCAATGGCTCTTGTAGAGTGTGCGTGGTTGAAGCCGGAGCATTACCTCTAATGCTGGCGTCAGACATCACGTCAAGCTCCTTGTGACTGACCGTACCTTGTACCGAAGGGCTTTCATTCGCCAAACAGTTCAACGTGTTGTAGAACGATGGTCTGTCTTGCTTCCACTCATGGGTTTCAGAATCACTCCCCGGGTTATCTGCGGAGATCGATCTGTTTGCTTGTATGCTGGCGGACGGCCAAAATTCCCTCCTTTCCTCGGTGCTGTTAAGAGGCAATGAATCAAGCTCCATCGATGAGTATACTGAGCCATCTGTTGCTATATGGCTCACCGCAGTTCTGACGGAGGATACAACTCCTACCAGCGGCTTCGTGAATATCACTCCCTCATGCAAATCTTCTGCAGAGGGGGCTTTCTTTGACCTAGTGCATTGGATGGCTTGTACTGCATCAAGCCGGGCATCATTAAGAGCTTGTTGATTGAAGCTGCTATTACTACCTTCTGAAGACAGGAAGGACTTGATCCAAGCATCATATTCACTCTTGCGATCGTTCACAAGAGATCTCTGGCGGCCAGCAGGAGGCTCCGAAGCCAGAGGCGGCACTGTTTCTTGCAATTCTCTCTCAGAAGATGCGGGGATTGGCCCATGCTTCGGCCTCGGGCTAATACGAACGGCAATGAACAGTTCATTAATTTCGGGGCCCCTAGTGGCCTGAGCCTCTGGCGAGCGTCTGGATTCTAATGTCGAGGGCCCAGCTGAGAGTGCAGCCGTCGCTTCGGTTGACAAGTCTGGAGTGTTTACCTCCTCAGCCTGCAAAGTGCAAAGCTGAGAAGCTCGAGAAGTCACCAGATCATGAAACTCACCTTCACAAACTCGTGTTTCCGAGCAAGGTTCTTCAAGCGAAGTTACCTTGAAATCGTCTGCACTTACACCTGGACTCATATTCAGCACTGCAAGTTTGGGCGGTCTCGACGCATCAGTAGACAGTCCGCTATCAGATGGGCACATTAATTGCACCCATTTATTGCTTTCCTCCTGCAGCTCAGGAAGAACCACTGGCCGAGTCCGGCCGATCTGGGCTGTGAGACTGTCGTCAGCGTCTGAATTGGGAGACCAACTTCTTAGAAGTGGATCCAAAATGATGTTGTGCATTCGGCATGGAATAGGCTGCAGAATCCCAGAAGACGGCGATGAGGAGTTCGCCCCTAGCTTCGCACCACGGCAGAGATGCGCCTTGCCACCGTTGGGGTTTGTCGATATCGAGCGTTCGCTGCTAGATCTTACAGGACGGAGACGATTGGAGCGGGACTCGCGCGCTGTGATACATTGAATGAGCAGGAAAACCTGCATTGGGGAGTTGGCAACGTACGAGAAGAATACCTAAAGTAGCCACTGTTGGTCTGATGCCTGCTGCTATGGCGAGGAGAGGCTGTTGAATCGCGTTTCTCGGATATTGGCCGGACTGTCACAGAGCTGCCACCAATGCGCATATCCTGACTGCCGATCTTGATGCGTATAGAATCAGGCTTTGGTGGAGTCCGAGAAGAAAGTCGTTTGCCCTTCACCAGTGCATCGTATCGTTCGCCCAAGATATGGCGTATTGGCACCTGGGGCCGCTGGCGGCGATACTCTTTTCTGGACTGAGGGGGTGGACGGAAATTTTGCTTGCGTTGACTAGATTGCAGTTGGGTCGGCTTCCGCACTTCTACACCGGTCCAATCCCGCTTATTCAACAGCCTCAGCCTTTTAGCAGCAGATCCCTGAACATGCACCGGTGATAGATCAACTGAGGAGATGTTAAGAAAATGTTCAGCTTCTGTAGTGACCCCATGAGGCTCCCGGAATTGGCTTTGTGAGGCCCTTGCGAGTTCTTGACCTCGTTCGACCTCATTCAGGATAGGTGGCTCACGTCTTTGACCAAGCCGGCCACCGTGGTCTGTAGGCGATCTGATCTCATCGCGGAGAGATCTTGGCGTGTCGTTGTGGTTGTTGAAGTATCCAGACCTGACCTTGGCAAAATGCTGCTTCTGTCGTTGGAGCAGCTCCTTGCCACGGTCACCTCGGGAGTGCCGAGCTAGGTTGCCTTCCGTCCAGTTCATGGGAATATCCGGTGGCCGTACTTGAGCGCTTTAGAATGATTACAGAGCTGGGTGTCGTACAAATTACCCGGATTAATCCTAAAGATGCAGCTCTATCGTCTGCATCAGAGCATGGTTGCTTGTACAGATGCTGTCAACAGGCGAGGTTAAACTGACCGAGATAGGTAGAGCAGATAGGTGATAGTAACATGCACCAGGATATGATATGAACTCGATGGGAAGACGCGCTGCCAATTTGGTCTACAGAGGACCACCATGTGCACTGGGTAGGGCAGAGATTGAGAGGAGGGAGAAAAAAGAAAAAAAAA
>JAVHJQ010001132.1:0-10004 GCA_031306095.1 Pyricularia sp. CD86 | reverse complement strand
TCGTTGGTCTGGACCGGGTGATTGCCGCCTGGAGCTCGTCAACATGGGAATCGGCAGGAGATCTAGAAGCACACTTGCGATATAAATAGATCACGGCGGCTCGTGAACAAAGTATGGGTTATCGTAGGCGAGCCGGGGTAAATATCTGAAATGCGAACCGGCAAAAAGTCCAGATATGAACCCAAGGTAGCTATGTGCAGTTAATTTATTTGGTAGGCGGGGAGCACGACATAGTGCCAGTAGAAAGACCAGAATCTCAATAAAAGCCTGCAAGAGCGGTTGGGAAGCTGGTGTAGGACTGCATAAGAGACAGGGATACACGTTGCTAAATTAGCAAGTTGAATGGAACTGTGGTGCCTAAATCAGACCAGGTTGCTTCCATACGATAGACTTGGTTTGAACTACTGGTGTTTGATACAACCGATCGTGCCTTCTCTCTCAAATCAAAGGAGTCGCGCATTTTTACACCTAATTGTTTGTTTATTTCCCGTTGATCCAACAAGTCGTAGCCAATCCTTAGGAACGTTCACATTCACCCGCGACAACAACATCGGAGAAATTCGTAAGAGACCAACATCCTCAACTCATGCATTTTTGAGTAGGTCTAGATCTTCTCCCTTTGCTATTGGTTGTATCTAAAATTACGTGCCGTCTTGTATCTGCAATTGACCAAACGGCTTTCAGCCTCGGCAAATATGATAAAAATCCCGGCAAGGTTCGAGCCGGCTCGGGGTAAATCCAAAAGACCAAGCTTCATCATCGCAAGATCTTGATGGGACCGGCTATATTTATCCAGCGGGGCCAAGACTGCTATCCCATGGACTTTTCCAGCTATTCCAGACTACAACCCATCATGTTTCTTTTTGTTGCCCACTTTTTCAAGTCGTCATGATTTTGCTATTCACGGAGTTGTAAGGAGGCAGCACCAGGCTTGGGATATCCCAAATTTATTTTCGCTAGAGTCCTAACGGCACAGAATGAGGTGTATTATATTCCCGAACTTTTGGGTGTTTTCATTTCTTCTGCTCAACCTCATTTAATCTCTTACATAGTAGCTAGAGGTAGATACTGAAATGGTAATGATCAGTCATAATATTCCGAGTGATACTATTTTGGGTGAGAGTGGCAATGATATCCCCATACTGCAGCTCTTCATGCACCATATTCGGTGACTGCTTTTATCTCCTCTAAAGTGAGCGAATCTGGAGCTCCAAATAAATTTATCGTAAAGAGGCTTGGGTAGTATTCTGCGTTACCAGGAAGCAGAACCACACAGCTTTCCCACGAGGAAACGTTCGAATCTCTTGTTCATAATGCATATGTGCCCTTGTTATATCAGGGAAGTGGAAGTGGTCTTACATTTCAAGTCTGGTTGAAGCTGGTTGCTTACAGTTCCAATCTTTGAAGAAACATGGAACATGATAGCTAGATTATCTTGACATCCAGTGCAAGTTTGACTGGTCCATCCTTCAAAGTGCAGTAGACGAGTTGGCCACCTCAGGCTGAATCCAGGGCAATATGCGTCACTGTTGTATTGCATTGCTACCAAGACACAATCCTGTCCAAGAGCTTGAGATGACTATATTGTTAAACAAGATTATAGTAGCTACGTCGCATCCAAGACTAATATCTTTTGTACAGCAATTTATAGTCAGAAGAGATGTCGTAGGAGCAATATAAGTCGACTCACGCCAGCGGTCCCTGTGCTCGGCTGTGTTTTCGGAGTTTAGCAACTACCAAGGGCGGTACGATACATAAGTTTAAGATGCAGGCCCTTTGGTACTCCTAGAGACGGTACGAGTGGTGCTCCAACACAGAAACATACCTCTGCAATTATATTCAACATGGTTATCCTGAGACTCCACTTGCTCCTTATGGCATCCGTATGGCTTTGCCTAGGAGCCTTTGCGCAAAGCTGCACATCCTACGGGGTCGACTACAGCAATGGTGGCTCGTATTATATAGACTCATCATCAAATGAATACTTCAGCTTCGTCTCTGAGTTTCAAGGTATGGCTAAACCAGTGAGAATAGAGCGATGTGACGGACTCAACTGACTGTTGACAAAGGATGCTACCGTGAATCCATAAGCCCCATACTGGTCGATCCCGACAACAACCAGTATGCATGCTCTGCTATCGAGATTGGAAATTCAGGTGCCCAGGTCACTTCGCTATGCTACATACCGTTCTCAGCCATGAGAACAGGGCAATGGAAGCTTGTTTTGAGTGGACGCCAGATTTCTACGCAGCGTACCATCAATCTCAAAGTTGGCCCTCTCGCAACTACAACGGTCACTGTATGCCGGACTTTTAGTCCTCTCTAGCGCTTCGAAAAGCTATCCATTACTGACGGAACTGGTAAAAGGCTACCCCAACCGTCATTGTCGGCATCACCAGTACTCCTCGGGCAATCAGTGAGCTGAATTAGCCTTTTCTATGGTCTATTAATGACTATGTCCTCCAAAGAACAAGGTGCAATGGCTGACCCATGAGGTTTCTCGTACCAAAGCCGTCGTGAGCACAATCATACAGACCCAAACACTGGTCCTGCCACCTAAAACCACTACACGCGATTGCAACATTGGCCAAACTCAGACAGTGACCATCTACCCTCCGACACGAACAGTGACGACACAGTCGATCATTGTCAGGACGTCGACAGCCGGCCCAGTGACAAAGGCACTTACCACGACGCTTGTCACAACTGCAAAGTGCCACTGGCCAACTAGTTTGTTCTGCCATTGAATCTTATATAAAAAAAACTGTTTCAATGTTTCAAAGATCTGACACCGATGCGTACCTAAATTCCAATAGAAAAACCAGGTCTCCAAGCAATGGCTGCGGTTGCCGCTACCACGGTCACTGTCACTCAGACAACATCAACGGTCACTTACACCAGTATCACGACTCTGCCAACACCGACAACCACCGAGATCGCCTTGAAGATATCCACTCAAACAATGTCAGTGGACTTTTCCCAGTGTATCTTCAGATTGAGCCGAGTATCAAGCTGACAAAAATATGACACAGCACGCCTCCTCCATTGACTGCTTGTAACAGCAACAAACCCGGAGCTACAACAACAATCACCCGGGGAACCCCGTCAGTCATCACAGAGACGAAAATCGCATACGCTACTACGACGGTGACGGGAACAGTCTATGTGGGGTATGTTATCGTCTAAGTATTTGTTTTATGTCTCATTATTGAACGTTGCTGACACAAGGAATGCTTGGCGGTAGCTCGACTGTATATTCTACAGCTACAAACCCGGTCAGTGCAACTGCGTGCTGGCGGGCTGGCGGATGGTATGGCCGCTAGCTTATGAAATTGGACAGTCCGGTATTGGTTGGCCATGAGAGGAAAATGGCCCTGGTCTGATATCAAGGTTTAGACCAGTTTGAGCCATCTCGTCTATCTGTATAGGGAATGATGTCAATGGCAATCAAAGTTTTGCTCAATGTCTTTTTCTGGCTGCCATAATTTGATGAGCGTGCTGTGTTGTTGATCAAAACTAACGATCGAACAAGACTGATGGTCGCGTGTCAAGGTTCTTTCCTACCTAGGTAGATAGGCAGTCATGAAAAAATTGCTTACCAAAGTGCAACAGCAGGAAACTTATATGTCCCAGGCTAGGTATCTGATAGATGAATACCTGGAAACCTACCTAGGTACCTTATTCAGGGTAGCTACACAACCACTTGTACGCGGGCGTTCAGATCCGCGACGAACCCAGAGGAATGTCCTACGCAGGCAGGGGTGACCCCTGAGATAGGCGAACGCGGCTCAATTCAATCAACTACCGATACCTACCGGGCAACATGGACGAGCCCCTCCGTGTTGATCGCATACTTGTATTTCGGATAGAGTCCCATCCATCACGTGCCCTGGGTCTGAATATCGTCAGCTTGAGTGAGACATTTAGTCGAAATTCTATCATATACCTTGGGTACATGAGATGCGCCAGCACTGACTAGAGCAGCCCTAATAAATTTTGAATACCTTAGTCTAGCATAGGTGGTGATAGCAAGTGCATCGGGCGCAGCGGTAAATCTGTAGCTGCAACAATTCTTCAGAGGTCCGCGGACGAGTCGGTACACTTTTGGTCTCAAGAAAACCAGGATGAAACCCTGTAGCAAGTCAGTGGCGCACCTTCCCTAAATGCTGACACAGCTTTGAACGAATCCCACTTTTTCGATTTTTGATGACGATTTGAAGCAGGTACGCTCGCAAATCGAATATTTGCCTGCAAATTCTTGCCCAAAGATTTGACCCTTTAAAAAGGACGACAAAGGTAGGAAGGTTCAACTCTTTGGAAGGGAGAGAAAAATAAAGGCAAGGAAAGAGACTCAGAGTTTGTCAACATAGCGGGTTCACGCCGCCATCTTGGTTCTCGGCCTGTTTTTGATATCTCCGGCTCCAGCCGCCGAGTACCAGCCACCCAAACCTGGGACTATTGCAAGGCTGCTTGCTGCATGCAGTAAACCTGCATCGGATAGCCGTCATCGTCACATTCAATCGTTTATCGCACATCATTGAAATAGCAACATTCTTTTTTCTTCTTCTTTTTTTTTCGAGGCTTGATTTGCTTGCCTTTAGTCCTTGAGCCCTCAACCGTCCCGCCTGACTGTGAGGGAAACCGTTCTCCCAGCCTCCCTTCGTTAACGTTTCCAACGGACCATAGTGGTGAATTGTTTTCCCTCATTATTTTTGATCGGTCCAGAAAAACCTTCACATTAGTTTTCTACGATGAACGGTCCCGATCCTGTGGCCGTGAACGAACAGGTTGCGCCTAAGAAGACGACCGTATCAGGCGGCAATGGACCCGTTGGGTGGAAAGACTTGCCAAGGAAGAACCAACTTGCCGTGATAGTTCTTGCTAGGCTGGCGGAGCCCTTGACGCAGACCTCCCTCAATGTACGTATGAAAAGAGAGCAAAGACCAGCCTGCGCCAAGCGAGAAGAGAATCCACAGACACTGACTTGCGGAGAATTGTTCAGGCCTATCTGTTCTACCAAGTGAAATGGTTCGACCCGACGCAAACAGCTGCCCAAATTGCCTGGAAGGCAGGTCTACTGCAGAGCAGCTTCACGGGCGCCCAGTTCCTCACGGCCATGGCCTGGGGCCGCATCGCCGATTCGAGTGCTTTTGGGCGCAAGAGGGTCATTCTTTGCGGCCTGTGCGGAACCTGTATGTATTACCCAGCTCCGTGTAACACACGAAAACTTTAGGATTACCAGAAGCTGACGGAGACCCCTCCATCTGTTATTAGTCTTGTCGACCGTTGGCTATGCTTTTTCCACGACCTTTACCATGGCGCTAATCTGCCGGATAGTGGGGGGTATCACGAATGGTAACGTAGGCGTTTTGAGAACCATGTAGGTAGCTGGATCTCCTATGTGGACGTTGTGCTTATCAGCCAAGTCATCTCTTATTTTTCTTAGTGTCAAGGTCTGGAGTTACGTGCTAATTCTCTCCTCGAAATCTAGGATCAGCGAAACCGTTCGAGAGAAAAAGTAGGAGCAAAGCCGTAAAAGTTCCCCCGTCATATGCCTTTGCTGACTTACTTTTCGCTTGCTGCGCAGATATCAGTCGCGGGCCTTTCTTTTGCTCCCCATGACTTTCAATATAGGCGTGACTGTAGGGCCAAGCATTGGCGGCATCCTTTCAGACCTGGCTGGAAGCTACCCAAATGTATTCGGCAAGGTTCCCCTATTCGTCAACTTCCCATACGCAGCGCCTAATTTATTCTCTGCTTGCATCCTGTTTTGCGGCATCACATTCACCTGGCTCTTTTTAGAAGAGGTATGTTACTACTATGGTCCTTTGACAAAAAGAACCCTTCCCTATGGCCTTTAAACGAGATAAATCTTCTAGCCTAGTACTAACTCATGATGTTTTTTTAGACTTTGGATAGTCGTCTGGATAAAAGAGACCTAGGTCTTGAGATAAGGAAAAAGATCTCCGAGTTCTTTACCTCCTTAGGCTTATTCTCAAGATGCGGAAAGGCTGGTTACGAGAGAATTGCATTCAGCCCAGACGAAGCCGAGTTCAATGACACGGACCCTGAATCGTCTAGCCCGACTCTGATTGAGAGCCGGCGATCATCGCTAGATGATTCTGACCTGGCAGCCCAACAGCCGGAGCCCCCACGACGCCCGAGATACACGCAGCGCCTGCCTTTCGGTCGTATCTTTACGCGCAACGTGGTTGTTACCCTTATGGCTCATTTCCTGCTTGCATTCCACATGGGAACCTTCAACTCTCTCTGGCCGGTCTTCCTCTCGACGCCAGCTTTCGATCCCTCTCTGCCAACACCACCTGGCAGCCTACCTCGCCGGTTGCCTTTTATTTTTACCGGTGGTATTGGTTTTTCATCTCAGCAAGTGGGCCCTGCAATGTCTATACTTGGAACTATTGGGATCCTCCTACAGCTCTTGGTGTATCCAAAACTTTCCGCCAGGCTCGGAACGACCACCTCACTACGAATATTCCTCACCTGTTTCCCGGTTGTTTACTTCACCGTCCCCTTTCTCAGCCTCATTCCAAGCGCGGACAACTCTCCAGACTCGCACACCAAGACAGGCCCGGCAATTTGGGTGGCTATCACGGCAATCATAGGGTTGCATGTTCTGGGAAGGACCTTTGCGCTCCCCGCACAAACGATACTTATCAACAATTGTTCACCACACCCGAGCGTCCTTGGCACAGTCCATGGAATCGGCCAGACGGCAAGCTCGGCTGCGCGCACCCTGGGGCCTGCTCTAGGCGCGCTCATTTTTGGTATTGGTCTTGAGAAGGGTGTGGTGGCCACCGCATGGTGGTTTCTCAGCGGAGTTGCGATTCTTGGCTTGTCGGCCACGTGTCTGTGGGTTCGTGAAGGTAATGGTCACGAGATTTGGCTTGAGGGTGACAATGAGGAAGAAAACTGATACAGGGCGGATCAGCAGCCTGCAAATATTGCTGCTTGGGCTCGGCGACAAAAATCTGCTTTAGAAAACCAAAGCATTAGAATGTGATTTAGGTTCGTTCCCTTTCGTATGCTATTATGTCAAGTATCCTGATTCGTGGGTTACATAACAAGGCAAATTCGGCTCATTACTTGCCGCCAGCGTCTGGCAGTGATAGTTGTAGTCACTCGAGGTTTCCAACTAAATTCAAAACAAATCGTTGATCATGTCTCATTCATAAGGGGCGTCAAATATGCCGTGTATCTCTAGTTTACACACCAGACCACCAAAAGGTCTCAGGGATCTTGAACGAGCCCTTCAGGGCCTTGCCATCGACCACGGCGCTACTATCGCTGACAATGACCTCGTACTCGCCCTGCTCGACGCACCACTGGCTGCGGTTCTCGTCCCAGAAGCTGGCAGCATACTTGGTCTCGATGTCGACCTTGACCGTCTTCTTCTCGCCCGCGTCGAGCTCGACCTTGGCAAAGCCCTTGAGCTCCTTGACGGGCCTGTTGATGCTGGGCTTTTGCTTGGGCGCGACGTAGACCTGCACAACCTCGGCACCCTTGACGCTGCCCGTGTTGGACACGGTCGCCTCGACGGTGACGAGCTTGCCGTCTTGCCCGACCTTCAAGTCGCCAAAGGCAAACGTGGTGTAGCTGAGACCGTGGCCAAAGGGGAACAGCACGGCGCGGTCGGTGGCCTCGTAGAAGCGGTATCCGATGTAGACGTCCTCGCCGTACAGGGTGCGGGCGGCCTCGGCGCGGAAGTTGAGGAAGGCCGGGTTGTCCTGCAGGCGGATGGGGAAGGAGAGGGGAAGCTTGCCGCTGGGGTTGACGTCGCCAAAGAGCACGTCGGCGATGGCGTTGCCCGTCTCGTTGCCGCCATACCACGACTGCAGGATGGCGGCGACGTCGGCGTGCCAGGGCATCTCGACGGGCGTGCCCGACTGCATGACGACGACCGTGTTCTTGTTGGCGGCGGCCACGGCGGCGATGAGGTCGTCCATGGGGGCCGGGAGCTTCATGTCGTCGCGGTCGTGGCCCTCGGTCTCCCAGTCGGCGTTGAGCCCGCCGCAGATGATGACCTGGTCCGCGTCCCTGGCCAGCGCCGCAGCCTTGGCGATCTCCTCCTCGGCGTCGATGCACTTGCACCCGCCCATGCGCAGCGCGCCCTCGCCGAGCGCCATGCCCTCGGTCGGGAGCGTCGACGTCGGCGCGCTGCCGTACTCGAGCTTGATGTGGTACTTTTCGCCCTTGGTCAGCTTGTAGGTGCCCTTCTCCTCGACGGTACCGGTGCCGAAAAAGGCGTCACCCCGGCGCTGCTTGGTGGCGTTGTCGACGACGACTGAATTTTGAAGGGGGTTTGTTAGTGGGTGTTTTTTCTTGTTTGATGCCTTTTTATTGGCAAGCATAAATTTTTTTTCTCTTCCCGAGTAGTTACTTACGGTCACCGTTGATGAAAAGCTTGCCCGAGCCGCTGACGACGACACCAAACTCCCAAGTGCAGTCCTCCTCGGCGACGAGGTAGCCCTCGTAGTCTGCGTACCACGTCTTGGACTTGAGCTTGGGGTTGTAGTAGTCGACAAAGAGGTGGTCGGTCTTTGTAAAGGTGAACTCGTCTGTGCACACGCGGTTGGCATCGGTCGGCGGCTCGTTGAAGACGCGCATCGTCATGCCGGGCTCGCCCTTGGCGGTCTTGGTGGCGCCGCCCAGCACGGGAAGCATCTTGTGCGAGTAGGCACCGACGGCGAACTCGGGCTCCTTGCCGAGCTTGGCCTTGATGCCGTCGAACGGTGTGACGGCGTAGAAGGCCAGGAGGGAGGCCGAGCCGCCGCCGTGGTAGGTGGCCACCTTTGCGTTGGGGCCGATGACGACCGTTTTCTTGTCCTTGCTGAGGGGCAAGATGTTTCTGTCGTTCTTGAGCAGCACCTGCGAGTCGGTTCCGATGCGGCGGAGCAGGGCCGCCGTCTCGGGGGTGTCCTGGTCCGTCGTCTCCGGGCCGTTCTCCTCGACGCCGGCGGCGGCACACTTGTTGATGAACTTGAGCATGGCGCGGGCACGCTCGTCGAGGACATGCTTGCGGACCTTGTCGGTGTCGACGCAGAACTTGAGGAGGTTGCCCCGGAAGCGCGGAGGGCCGGGCATCTCGAGGTCGAGACCGGCGTTGGCGGCCTCGGTGGTGGTGTAGGTGCCGTACCAGTCGCTCATGACCATGCCGTCCCAGCCCCACTCCTTCCGCAGCATGTCGTCCAGCAGCTTGGGGTTTTCGCTGCAGTAGGTGCCGTTGACGCCGTTGTAGGCCGTCATGAAGGAGGCCGGGTTGGAGTCGCGCACGGCGATCTGGAAGGGCAGGGCGTAGATCTCGCGGAGGGCGCGCTCCGTCAGTATGCTCTGGACGGCGTTGCGGCGGTGCTCCTGGTCGTTGCACACAAAGTGCTTGATGGTGGCCTGGACGCCGGTGCTCTGGATGCCACGCACGATGGCGGCGGCGCCGAGCCCGGCCAGCACGGGGTCCTCGCTCAGCGACTCGAACCCACGGCCGCCGAGCGGGCCACGCTGCATGTTGATGGTCGGGCCGAGGATGGCGTGGGCGCTCTTTGTCTTGGCGTCCTCGCCCATCTTGCGGCCGGCCTCCTCCAGGAGTTCCTGGTTGAAGGTAGCGCCCAGCGCCGTCCCGCAGGGGAAGCAGGCCGCCCTGACGCCGTTGAAGAAGCGGGTTCCACGGACGCCGTTGGGGCCGTCTGATAGCCTCAAGGAAGGGATTCCATGGTGGTGTAGTGGCTTGGTGTGCCAAAAATCGATACCTGTGTTAATAGTCAGTCACAGGTCGAAACCCGCCTGGGAAGAGTTGGGGGGTTGGTGTTCGAGTTTCCCACCAGAACCAAAGCTGCTATTTACCGGACAGTAAGTCGACCTTCTCGGCGACTGTGAGCTTCTTGAGCACCTCCTCTACGTCAATTTCCGCCATTGGAACTCCTCGTCTCCGAACTGTCATGGAGCTGGATGAAGTTTAGAAAAAGAGAAGCCGGCGTGGGGGGGTATACTGG
>JAVHJQ010001127.1:0-10801 GCA_031306095.1 Pyricularia sp. CD86 | reverse complement strand
CAACTGGATAGGAGAATGAAAAGCTGACGGTTGGTTTGTGGTTTTCGCTCGTAGTCAGTAGTGCATGGAGAGGGCGAAAAAAAAACCACCCAAAAAAAACCGCGCCAATGGATGGTTGCTTGCAATCAAGACGAAGCCGTCGCAGCGGTTCGCAAACTGAACGCGGGACGCTATGATGTGCCCAACTAGGACTGCGCACCCGCTTGACTCTGTCCTGGCAGGCTGTAACCTGGGCGCTAGCACAGAGTGGCAGCAGACATTGGTAATGCTAAGCGTTGACACCAGTCCTCACACTGTGGGTTCGCACGCATCCGTCTGGTTTAGAGTGCAGGTAAGGCTGAGAGATGCAGGCAACTGGCCCCGCAATCGAACTTGAATGGAACTCAAGTCAGACGTAAAGCAGGAGGCGGCCCCAGTCAGTGCATTATAGCAGCCTGATTTCACAGCTAGTTAAAGAAAAAAAAATCCCAGCGACTGGCTAGGGAAGAATGGGTTTGAACAGGGATGAAAAAGACGAGATTGCACCAGTGGAAGGACGAGATGAAATAATGAGAACGAATGATGGGTGTGAACAAGTGAGTAGCCGTAATGACGATGACAGACTGGCCGCCGAGCTGGTGACGCTAAACATCAATGCAAGTGGCGGGGACACTCACAAAATACAAAAAAGAAGCAGTCTGTTTGATATGTATGTATGTAGGTTAATCTTAGACTGAGGTCCGGGTTGGGTATATATGCCAATGTGCTTCAGATAGATGTGTGACCGAGTCGTGTGGCAGCAACACCGTCGATAGGATAGACACGGCTCGTTTGGTAAGGTGAGGGAGGTATGCAGTTGCAGAACAGTGTAGGCTTGTCCAATCAAGACAGACAGACGGTTGACTTGCTTGCTGGGTCGGCTGGTATATACGATAGAGTTGGCGTCGATTGGAATGATGTATGCTTGATTTGGCTTAATGATGGTCCAGGCCGCAGTTTGAGCGTGCCCACAAATGTTATTCGTAGTTGGGAGGGGGGCCGACCGGGACTGAACAGGGGTCGGAGGTGGTAAGGTAAGACTTGGAATCTGAGAGGTCGCTGTCGGGTTGGTGTGGGTGAGATGTTGGGTCGATTTGACTTGCCTCCACCCAACTAACTACCTTGCCTACCTACCTACCTACCTAGGCAATTCTAGATAGGGCAAGGTCTGAAAGGTAAACGAAGGTCTTTTTGCTAGGCCGGTATTCTGCAGAGTCTCCCGCAGTCAAAGACAGGCAAAGCCTATGACGATAAATGGCGATGCGACCGGCCGGAGGGTAGTTGAGAGGAAGAAGTCGGCAAAGAGTCTAGCAACAGGTCAAGGGAAAATTTTCCAGCGTTCGCCTGGAAGATTGCCGTGCGGAAGCTTGCGTGCCTAGTCTGCTGGTTTTGTTTTCTTGGTTGGCGTGGCTTGCTCTCTGGCAGCTGTCCGGGTGGGCCGTCCAACCCCAGAAAATCGGAAGCGATCGAGAAGTATTTGATTGGATCGTCCTAAGCCGGCCCGAGAAGGGAGCAAACCAATACTGAACTGGAGCGTGCGGCAAAGCACGAAAGAAAGATCAAATCTCGAGCCAAGTCGCGTGCCCTTTTTCTTGACTTCGAAGAAATAACCTCGCCTGGCTTGCTTTGGTAACTTTGATGACCGACCTTTACCTTGGGTCCGCCTTGGGTTCTGCGATTTGCCGTCGCGAGTGTCAAAAATAGCCGTGAAACAAAGTGGTGGCTCCTTTGTTTTTTCTGCAACTTTCGAAGGAAAAAAAAAGCCCCAGTTGATCTCGATGGTTTCCAGGCTCGGAAACCTTCACCTGTATGTGGGCGGGCGGGAAGGATATCGTCGGTTAGCTAGCAAGCTCTATCGGATTTGTACACGGCACACATTTATTTCTTTTGTTGCGTCCTTGTGCCCTCTGGATCTCGCCTCATAAATATGCGTTCAACTACAGCAATGAAAAAAAGCAAGATGGAAAATGCAGCAAAGGCCACTCACTCAATGCTCGCTTGTTGAGATTGAACCACTTCTGTGGCGGTCAGTCCGAATGACCGAGTAAAATTCGAATCTGTCCGTCCAACCAAGCAGCAATGCTGGACCCCCAAATGGATTGCTGCGTCGACTCGAAGCAGCTAGCCAGCCTGATACAGTGACACAAGTCCCAGAGGGTGAAGCAACAGAAAACCCACGAGTAACAGGAGACCTGTTTGTTCGTCAATTCACTCTTGAAGACGATAGTAGAGTGGTTGGCCGCCCCCGATATCTAGTGTTTCCTTCTTCTTCTTATTTTTTTATTTTTATTATTTTTTGTGGGTTTGTTTGCAATGTTCAACGACCCTACAAGCAGGCCTTGTTTGCTTGTTTGCTTGTTGTATTGCGTACCACCACCGCCCTTTCCCGCCGGGCTCCGGGGATGAGACTGGCGAAGACGGACGGCTTCTTTCGAACTAGGTGCTGCTATTCGCCGAGTATGCGATAGGTGGCTTGCCTTGGCGTGCACAGTGCTTTGTGGGCTTTTTGCTTCTTCGGACGCAACGCAACCAGATTTTTCAAGCTGCAAAGGTGCGGGCCGGACTG
Organism: Pyricularia sp. CD86; assembly: GCA_031306095.1. NCBI lineage: Eukaryota > Fungi > Ascomycota > Sordariomycetes > Magnaporthales > Pyriculariaceae > Pyricularia > Pyricularia sp. CD86. Next base: position 8,217 of record JAVHJQ010001127.1, on the reverse strand, counting down.
ATTGCTAGTCAGAGAATCTCGTACCACTCAGAAATCTTGTGGCAGGGCAGATAGATGCTCTGTAGGGTTGTCTGGGTGACTATGATGAGATGATAGCTAAATAAATGTATATGGGCAATTATGTAACCAAGAGGCGACAGAATACAGAATAGATAATCAAGGTAGGTACGGAGCTTTTGCTGCCACCGACGATGAACTTGCGTGATGGATGCAAGGTGTATAGTATGTTATGGCATCAACTAGTGTAACGGCCAACAACTAGAAACGGCCCCAGGTCATCAGTTTATGTCCCTGCTGGCACTTAAATATGAGCAAACTTGGTCATTCCGAGGTCTACATATCATGGCCCTGTGTCTACTCGGAGCTGAAGCCAGGGATAGCTGAAAGTGTCGCCTCTCTCTGTATCCCGTTGCGATTAAAGGGAGGACTATCAAATAGATGGCATGTATGTGGAGATACGTCTGACCGTAGCGGTAATATTAGTGCTAGCCTTCTCTCTCCATTGCCCACTGCGATGGGTGTGTACTACTCATTTTCGCTTTTACCTGGATTTACGAGCTTCGTAGACTCAGAGCAACTCGCTCAAGTCTCCCTGATTCCCTATTGCCCCCCAAAATCAAATTCGTCAGCTCATCGAGCCATATACAGAGGGACGGGAGAGTGGATGCAAAGTATCTGAGACATCGTGCTCTCTTCTCCCTGTTAACCTTTAAGGGTCTTGGCTGTCTCTGAACTGGTTCGGCTGCTGGCATGTCAATCCATTTCCACGCGTTGCCATCAACAGATGCTCAGAAGAGACTATTTATGCTGTACATACCATGGAAGCCATGTTGCATTCCGAATCATCTCTGAGAGAAAGTGATCAGTTTCCGTGGCTGCATTCCGCTGCGGGGCCAGTCAAACATATGCGCTCCAGTCTTGCCCACCCGTCCGAGTAGATCATCTTACCCGTTTCAACGCCTCCAGGTGTGCCCAGGTTGTCTATCGGATTTTGGGCCGCATCGCTTACAATGTTTTGGGTCAGTTTACAAAAAAAAAAGAATAGGCGTCACCGCCTTTCACGGTAAGCACCACTCCCAACAATCAACAATCGATTACCTTTACATTTGACAACAACCATCCTTCTCGAGATGAGATGCGTGCAGCGGCGCCTGACCTCGAGACGTACATGAAAAGGCTGACGGCATAGAGTCGGTGCTCCGTTACCTGGTGTGCAACTGAGGCTTTTCGGGGCAAGCAGAGGACGACACCGATTCAATTCTCGCAGGCAAAGAGCCGCGATTTTCATATGAAACGACGGCACGGAATAAACTTCTAATCCATGTGATGTCTTGCGGGGGTTCATCGAGCAACCGCACAGGCACTCAATGAGAATGCATCGGCAGTGGATCCCTCTGTTTCGATTGCCAGAGGGAAGACTCGCCCAGACCGTTCGCATCCAACCCTTCGATCTTCGATTCAATTGTTTACCACCTTGACAGTATTGGTTGTTTGTGCGCGCGCGCGTGTGTGTGTGGATTGACTACCGCTAGCCGCTCGTTCACCCGCCCTAGCTACCGAGTAGTTGTGCAGACTAGCAATGCTCAAGGGAATCAATGGATGCAAGGGCCACACAGATACCAATGCCAGTAGTTGTAGGGCAGTAGGGAGTTCCCCGCAAACTAGTAATTTTGAAGCGATTCATTATGAATGGTCGGGTCCATGAACTTTGAAATGCAGATAAATGAGGTGACGAGAAGCTTGGCTAAAAGACTAACATTTTGACTTTGACAGTCCGCCCACCAGAAGCCAGAAGACGAGATGACAAGGGGGAGACAACCCTTCGATTGGAAATCTCCTGAAGTCCGACCGAACTGCTGTCCGATTTGCCGAGTTCCAGGGGTTCCGGTAGAAGGAGTGAGCAAAAATAGAGCGAGGAAAAAAATTAAACGACTAGGAAGGGAAAAAAAACGAGACCTTAATTTGCTGACGGTGGACAGCGGGCGCTACGACAACAGGGGTAAGCAAGCTTGGCTTCCTCGGGTGTGCAAAGCGCCCACCAACCGTGCAACCGTGCTCAACGTGGTAGCGCTACCACAAACTGGCAGCCGCTGAGCCTAGCGACGTCCCCACCATTCAAGGGGACTAGAGGGGGCTGTTCATTCGCTGGTGCCTGTCATCCCAAAATGCATTAAGTGCACACGGACGAATCAAGGAACGGTAAACAAGGGGGCCTCGACTTTTTTTGTCGAGATTGGTTGCATTCCCCCTCGCAAATCAAAAACAGAATCCACTTACAGGGTGTGAACCAATGGAGTTAGAGCCACAATCTCACGAACGGACAGGCTGCGCCTTGGGGCGACATCCTTCATGTACATCCCTCATCCCTTCTTGATACGTGCTCTGCCCTGTTTGCTTCTTTTTCTTTCTCATCCCCTCCCTCTCTTTGTCGTCGTCGTCGTCGCCGCCGTCGTTCAACAACGTCTTTTCTCCCGCATAGTCTAGGCGTGTGCTTTATGCCACTGGGTTCAACTTCACTCTTTTAGTTGTTCCCGTCCAATCTTTTTGTCGCTTACTCCTTCTTTCGTTGCTGATATTTTGTCCGTGCTTGGAACCTACGCATCTCGACGGAAGCTTTGTTCTTACTTGCTTCCTTTGCATTGGTATGTCGTTCATGCCCAGAAGGCAATCTTCTTTATTTTGTTCAGTGTGGAATGTATCATCAAACAAGATAGGATGATCATAATAAACAACAAGGTCTACTGGGGATGGTGTTTGCTCCCGCGAGACTCGACAGCCATGCATCATCATCATGTTTGGTACTAATCTCAATATCGAAATATTACAGGCTCCCTCGAAATTCTCGAGAGACAGCACCCCTTGGGCTTGCCATAATCACTTCGAATCAAGGGCCAGCTCCCGATTCAATATTCACTACGCTCATTTGTTGAATACCAACTTGGATTATTGCACAAACTACATACATCGACACGATGCAAATTACCGAAACTCTCCTCGCTGCACGCAGCAACATCGCCGCTCGCTCCCCTATGGACAGCGAGCCCCAAAACGAGAACACAATGACGCTTATGATTGTGCTCGTTGCTCTCTTCTTCATGGGTATCCTCATGGCTGCTGTGCTCCTGCTCCTTCGCCGCATCAAGCTCCAACAACAGATGCGTGCCGAGGGCCTGCCGCAGTACCACCAGGTTGCCGGCAAGCGCGACCCGAACCACCGCCGCCTTACCATCCAGACAACTCCCGTTGGCGATGGTCGTCACAGCGTTCTCGTCTTCCGTGACGGCCAGCCTATGCTGGCTAACCCCCAGTCACCACCCCACTCGCCTGACAACGTCCCCCAGATTCACATCACCTTCCCCGACGAGCATGACGAGTCCGGCAGGCCCAGGAGTGGCCGCGTTATGCTTGTACGTGTCGGGGAGAACGCTGTCGGCATGGAGCCCCTGCAAGACGAGGAGCAGCTTCCTGCTTACCAGAAGGAGAACCCATCACAATTTTACTCTATCGACATTGAAAAGATCGGAGGGTTGAAGGAGAAGGAGCAAAACTTCCGCTAAAGTTGGGGGCTACCCATATATCGCGCCCGACTTTTGAAGGCCTCTGTCGTCTTAATATACCTTACGACTTCGGAAGATCTACGCAGAATATAGTTTGCGGCCCACTCTTACTCAATGTTAATCCAACCCTAATCACTCGACCAAATACTTTGGGCCGCCGCTTCGGTGCGCGCTGGTCCACGCGTTGGGCGTACTCAATACCCGGCATCTTCACACCATGCAACAGGTACATACAGGCCTAATTGTCCCATCGATTGGCTGCGGGTCGAGGGGATAGCTAGATCAAGTCAAATCACATCCAGTTTGGAGGTCGATAGCGCAGTTGAAGAAGTCTAGAACTAGTAGCATTCTTCCCTGTAGATTCTAATTATGTATAATTACGACTCCTTGCGAGACAATTACGCGCCTAAATACATCACTAGCCTCAACTTTATGATCGTTTTCAGATGCGAATATGCTGCATGATTTGCGCCCTGACTTACTGAAATTAGACGTCTTTGACAGCACAATGTGCTTACGTAATGCATTCTTTACATGGACTTGGTCACTTCAACAATTAGCGAGCTGCCGAATGAAATTATGGTTGTTGCGACCCTGGAGCGTCAAAGTCTAGGGACCTTAGTTTTGTTCAAGGCCCAAGCTGTTGGAAGCTGTCAAGAGCTCCGACGTTTATTACGGCGTATGCACGGCAGTTGTGGGGCCGCTGCGGAAACCCCACTAAACACCGATCTTTTCCCAAGTCAATTCGGTAAACCGGGCCAGAGAATCTCTAAGTTTTAGGCTTTGAATTTCTTCCACAGCATCTAACCTTGTTGTTCCTTTGTTTGTTAATTTCAGTTACCCCTCTGTTGATTTTCATTCTCTCACTCAAGCGGCTTTTTTCTTATCCTGGTTTCATTTGTTTTTCTCATTGTACTTAGTTACCGATCCCATATCGGAATGGCCTTGGGCCAAGCTGTCTAATGGCATCCTGAGCTTCCGGTCTGTCCATATCACGATTCCTTCTTGATCAGCTGCAAAACAAACCTGGCGCCCCCAGGAAACCAGGCTCCGAGCCGCTCAGTATCGCGTATCTCCGAATCCGTAACCCCTGTCAGTATAATGGCTTCATCACCCAAACCTCCCGCAGCAACCGGGGGCAAGGTACCGGAGACGCGCCCCGCGTCGGCCAGCAAAACCGGCACCCCCGCAACGCAAGACTACAAGGCCATCGCCGCACAGTTCGCCGCCGCAAAGAAGGCCAAGGAAGCAAAGGAGGCCAAGGCGCGGGCAGAGGCCCTCACGCCTGAACAGATCGAGGCGAAATCCAGGCTGAATGCCCTTCAAAAAGAGCAGACAAGGTTGCGAGACGCGCTCGAAGGGCGGCGCAAGGCACGCTTCGAGTCGCGGTGGACGTGGACGGTATGGTTCTGGGTTTGGGTGCTGTTCATACACGCGGCGGGGATATTAGTCTTCACGTCGGGCTTCTTGCTGTCGCGACTGGTGCTAGAGGAGAAGTCGACGTGCGCGGAGCCGCCAACTGCTGCGCTGGCCAACGGGAACCTGCTTGGGGTCAAGGATTGGAAGGGGAGGGGGACACCGGACGGTGGATGCTGGCACCCCAAGACCTTCTTAAAGGCCGTGGTCGTCTTGATCGATGCGCTGCGCTACGACTTTGTGGTTCCGGTGGACGACCAGACCGAGTACCACAACGCGTTCCCCTTCATGCATCGGATGGCAGTCGAGAAGCCCAACAATGCATTTTTGCGACCCTTCATCGCGGATCCGCCTACGGCTACGCTACAGAGGCTCAAGGGACTCACCACGGGCACACTGCCCACTTTCATCGACCTCGGCAGCAACTTCGGGGGCACTGCGATAAAAGAGGACAACCTGCTCATGCAGCTTCGTGACGCGGATCGCAAGATTGTCCACCTTGGCGATGACACCTGGACGACGCTCTTTCCGGGCTACTTCGAGCCCAACATCAGCCGGGCATACGACAGCTTCAACGTCTGGGACCTCCACACTGTCGACGCTGGAGTGCTGGAGCACATATTTCCCTTGATGAAACCAGAGCGCAAGGGCGAATGGGATGTGTTGATCGGGCATCTCCTCGGTGTGGATCACGCAGGGCACCGCTACGGCCCGTCACATACGGCTATGACGGCGAAGCTAAAGCAGATGGACTCGTTCATCCAGAACCTCACGGCTACGATTGATGACGACACGCTGCTGGTTGTTATGGGGGACCACGGGATGGACAGCAAGGGCGATCACGGTGGCGAAAGCGACGACGAGGTCGAGGCCGCGCTTTGGATGTACTCTTCAAGGCCGGTATTTGGACGCACAAAGCCTGAGTATGCGGCGCCACCTGCCACGGCCAAGGACAGGCCCGTGAACCAGATCGACCTGGTGCCCACTCTAGCACTGCTCCTTGGCATCCCGATTCCCTATAACAATTTGGGCCAGCCCATCGAGGAAGCATTTGCCGGTAAGAAGGGAGATGCCTTCGGAAGTCTTGCAGCCGCATCCAGGGTGGCTGCAGCTGGCCTCAGGCGCTACCAGTCGTCGTATTTCGCCGCCCGGGGTATTGCCCAGGCCTCGGGACCGGGGACGCCTGCTGAGGTTTGGTCCTCAGCCGAGGCGGCAATCGCTACAGCCGGCTCCAGGAAAGAAAAGCTGTGGCATGCTTACTCACTCTTCGCCCAGTACCAAGCCGAGACGCTCGTAATCTGCAAGGGGCTCTGGGCTCGCTTCGATATCCCAAGCATGATACTTGGAATCCTGAACATGGCCCTTGGCCTGATGGGTCTACTCTTGTACATTGCAAGGGACGGTGACGATACTGCCGGGCCTGCTGCTGTTGAAAACGATGACCTGGATACCGCAGAGCGAAAGTTGGAGCTCGAGGCCATCGTCAATGGGGAGAAAGACCTGTCGGTCAGACATTTGCTCGAGAGAAAGTTGGTACAGTCTGCGTTGGTTGGAAGTCTGCCAGGGGCAGCCTTGGGTGTCGCTGCGCAAACTCTCATGAACTTGGGGTCCTGGAAGACCACTGTTGGAATTACGGCATTGACGAGCATCGTTGCGGTGCTGGCAGCCTTACTTGGCGTTGGGCGCAAGTCTTTCTCCGCCCTTTTGCCATCGTCTGTCTGGTCATGGCTCTCGGTTGTCATCGTCGTCAGCCAATCCGTTGGATTTGCGTCAAATTCTTACACTATCTGGGAAGACTCCATCACCCTCTTTTTCCTCAGTACTTTCGGCACCATTGCCGCAGTTTCAGCCTTTCGACTGCCTGGATTGGCCGAGCGGACGCTCGGTGTCTACCATGGTGTGCTATTCGTCCTCCTTGCCAGACTTGCATCCTTTTCCAAGCTATGCCGCGAGGAGCAGATGCCGTATTGCAGGTCGACTTACTACGCGTCCGCTACCTCGTCAACCTCTGCCCCCTGGCAGCTCTTCATTCCATTGATGGTACTCGCAGTCCTCCCTGCCGTCATCAAGGCATACATGACGCCCACTAAATCATACGAAGGCCTGGCTCCAACATGGATCGGCTTGGTCCTCCGGGCCACACTCTTCTTGTCATGTTTGTACTGGGCACTTGACGCAGCTGACAACTCTGGCTGGCCTCCCATATCAGCTAAACTACCCGAAGGGTTCCTAAAATCGCTCTCTGTCTATGTTGCGCAGTTGACTCTTGCAATCGCTGTCATTGCTGGCTCGACGGCCTTTGTCTGGGCTCCTCCATCCGTATCGATCCTGACGGCAGCTGACCCTGCTAATCCTGGACGCGCCCAGATCACTGTCCTCGGGTACGGCAACGCCCACGGCGCTCGATACCTACTCTTGCCGCTGAACGTTCTTTCCGCCTTGATCATAATCACCAAACCCGTCGGGCAAGGTGCACTGGCCATAATGATGTGGCAGATGCTGTCGCTCGCCGAGATCCTGGACCTCAACAACATCACACCGGCCACAAGTCCCATTGGTCCCGCGGTCCTGGCCCTGCTCGCCAGCTTCCACTTCTTCAAGACTGGCCATCAAGGCGCCCTCAGCAGCATACAATGGGACGCGGCCTTTGTTCCACTCTTCTCGATCCGATACCCCTGGAGTCCGCTGCTCGTAGCCCTCAACACGTTTGCCTCGCACTTCCTGGCTGCCGCCGGCCTGCCGCTCCTGCTGCTGTGGAAGGTCAACCCCAAGAGGAAGGGCCTGCTGGGCCTCGTGAGCACCCGGGTGTTGGCCGTCTTTGTCCTCTACTTTGCCGTCCAGTCGCTGGCCACCATGGCCTGGGCCGCCCACCTCCGCCGTCACCTGATGCTCTACCGCGTCTTCAGCCCCAGGTTCATGATGGCTGCTGCCGTATTACTGCTGGTAGACCTCGCCGTCATTTTTGTCAGCCTGTTTGGCTTCCGGTCCAACACGCTAGCCATTTCTGAGGTTTTTGGCTGGGCCGAGTAGACATTAGTTTGGTTTGCAGCAAGGAGGGGAACATGTCCTTTGTGGAAAAGCACAAAAAAAAAAGTAATTTCTGGCTTTTTGTTCATTAAGCATGGGTTGAAAAATCCGAACTGTATAAAAGAAAACCATAGAATAGCTGTATCAATTTTCATCCCTTTTGTAAAAGGGAACACAAAAAAAGTATATATGGCGAGCTTATTACAGAGAAACTCTG
>JAVHJQ010001126.1:4377-15810 GCA_031306095.1 Pyricularia sp. CD86 | reverse complement strand
CTCTATCCCTTCTCATCCAGACGATTTTGAAGTCGTTTCAAGCTCAAAGTCAGGGGTTTCCAACCTCGCGCTCAAATTATCTCTCCAATGTCGACATAAGCTGGCGTCCATGGCTTGGCGCCCTCAACCAGCATGTCACTCGGCACACGGACGTCCGGCCCGGGGCTGTAAAGGTACCAGGCCTTGAGTGCGTTCATGGCAGCATTAGCACGAGCAGCCTGGGGGTTCGGGCCAGAGCCCTCGCCAAGCTTGTCATTGCCGCTGAAGATGCCGACAACAAAGACTGGAGTGCGGGAGTGACGACCCGTCTCCGAGAGGAGGCGTGCGGTGGGCTCTGCGAAGTCCTCACGGGCACAGAGGCGGGCGAGTTCGTTGGTTGGTCGTCTGAAGGAGAAAAGAGTTGCAACATCGATGTGGCGTGAGAGGATGTGTGCGTTGATGAATAACTTGGCCGCCTCGCGCCCACTGTGAGCGTACACAGCACCTACGAGGGCCCGCACAAAATTCGAGTGCGCATCGCGGGCGACACGAATTTTGTCCACGCGTCGTGAGGGCGACAGCGAGATGGTCTCGGGTTGCAGTGGTTCACTGTTATCAATGTCCATCGCGGGGCCGACTTCGCTTGGGTCGGCCGAAGCCACCTCGCCCTTCATCAGCAGCTTGAAGTTTTTCTTTAATATCTCCTGGATCCTGTCGTGGTCAGGGTCGTTCAGCTTTGGCCTTGGGTTCCAGACAGAAAACTGCAAAAGACCCGGATCGACCTCGCCACCAGGTTCGGCAGCCGACTCGACACCCCACGACTTGGCGATATCGGTCAAAGACAGCTCGCCAGCATAACTGTCGCGCGCGGCCAAAAGCACACTGTACGGAAGCCTGGGATACCGGCACATCAGCCACTCGTTCACATGATACTCGATGAGCTGAGCGCCGAGCCTCGACAGGCTGTAGTTGTTGAAACGAATATCCGTGTCGGCAGAGCGGTCGATAAGAGTCCGGGCTAGAGTTTCTAGGGGGACCTTTTCGGATAGGGCCAAACGTGCGTGGAGGGCAGCAAGCTTGGCAGAATCGCGTGCTCGGGAGGGGAGCGGTGATGGGTATTTGTGTAAGACGGGAGTATCTCCGAAGACATGTTGGGGACTGTCAAAAGTTGACTGTAGGCGAGCTTGAGGAAACTGCTGTAGGTTCCTGCATTTTTGAGACGTCGAGGTGGTTGTGGCGGTCGCGAGGCTACTGATAGGCAAGGCACATGATGATGGCCGGGCGGCAGCGCTGAGCAACTGACCCGACCATCTCCCCGGTCGTATCCTCTTCATTGAGGCTTCTTGTATGTAGAAGGGTTGGTGGAGAAGAGTGAATAGTGTTGCTACTGGTGCTAAGATAAGTGTCTGAACGTCGAGTGTGGGTGATTCTCCTTTTCGTGGTCTACACGTCGAGCTTCGACGCGAGCAACTGAGAGGAGTTCCTTTGTCTCCAGCAAAAAAGTTTCGCCCTGAAGTCCAAGTCAATTGGAGCTTGCATGGGTACAGACGAATTGGCTGACATAATAATGGCGAAAAGCTCTTGAACCAATGGTAGAGCCGACATTGCCATTTACGGTGGGGCGGGCGGTACTCGAATTGGTATTCCCCCTGCCGGCCGTGGGCGACTGGGTACGTCGGACCTGGGCAACAGCTTCAATTCGTTTCGACATCATTTGCTCCGGGCAGGATTACACGGCTGCACCATCACCAATTGCCTTCGTCAACTCAATCCCACAACTCCAATCACATAGCAAAAAATGGTACGTCGACGCAATTGGCTTTCTTTCGACTTGTTTCATAGCTGACACTACGTTTCTAGGGTGGCGGACCTCGTGTCAAGTAAGTCGAACGACATCCCTCGAAGTGCTTCGCTTTCCCTGCCGACCTTCGCGTCAAATATACATTCGAACCCGTCCTCACCTACGTAATCGTATAGATACCCCAAGCATGTCTGGTCGCCTGCTGGTGGCTGGTACACCAACCCTCCGAATTGGAAGGCCAACACCGCGATCAGCCTGTTGGCAATTGTTGGAGTGACGGCGATTGTCTGGAAGATCAGTGCCGAGAAGGAATGGAGGCCACGCATGCCCGAGAAGGATCGCTACTACCCAAGCAGATAGTAAGTGTTGGCAGTTTATCCCTCAGATCCTGCGCGGTAGCGGTATGCTGACCGGTTATGTCGTTATTGCAGTTGGAGCAAGCAAATCATTGAGCATGAGCGTGCAGAGAGAGAGAAGGAGAAAGCAGCGCAAGAATAATCCTTGTCTTAGAAAATCCCGACAGCAAGAAGCTTTTTTTTTCCTTCACGTTAAGCCGTTAAGCTCTTTTGTTCCAATGCATACGCCATAGAACAGATGTGATTTCCCATCCTGATCCTGTACGAAACAACCTGTCTTTGCATTCACGAAGATGTTGACAAAGCCCAAGTTTATGGCTGTTGACAAGGACTTGAAAACGGACAAAGGGTTAAAAAAAAAAGACAAGGCTGGCTCAATATGTCCCTGGCCATTGTTCCAAAGTCTCTTTCTCATATTAAAGGGGGACTACTTGCGATGGCTTCGGTGACTTCTAGATCGGCTTTCATTCAATATATCGAAATTGGAACAAAGAATGCCTCGACAATATGTTGTTTGCCTGACAATGACCCATATATCAGCCTTGTATCCTCTTAAACCGGCGGTTCTTCCCTTGCATTGCAGGAGGGAAGTGCCGAGTCATCATTAAGACCTCGCTCACCATCTAGCTCTTACAAGGCGACAAAGCTCAAGTCGTGGGCATCGCTAACCACAGATAACACGTAGCCCTGGGACAAGTCACCAGACTCCAATAACCGTTGGCTTGCAATGCGTTCCACTGGCATCAACATGGAGTTGGGAAACTACATCCAGTTTCCGCGCCTTGTACTACTCAGAGAGCCTGAGAAATCCCAGTCAACAGAATGTGCTATATGCCAGGACTGTTGCCATTACCGTCCGGAAAAGAACGACAAGGCTGATTCTATGGCCATTTTACCTGTAAGTAGCCCCGATTTATCTATACTTCCTACTCCTTTTTTTTTCTCGTTACATTTGGGTAGAGCCAGGCTAACATTGAAATATCATTCCTAGTGCGGGCATATATTTTGCAAGAGTTGCATTGAAAAGGCTCTCGAAAGCAAACTAACTTGTCCAACCTGTCGCATGCGCCTTGAATATAGCTCCTGCACGCACAGCATTAAGCCAAGGGTCTTGCACGAAGAGTCGGTCTTGATGCTACCGGATACGGTAAGATGTTCGGATCAGCTTCCCGCATGCTGTCCCTCGTGCCGTAGAGCGGCGGCGGTGAAGCATGCGTCCAAGCTGTTCAGCGTATATCACACCGAGATTGACGCGGCCAACCGAGCATTCCAGGAGTCCAAGTCCGAAGACGATCGAGAGAAGCTCAGTGCAGCTGATAAGAAGGCGCATAGAATAGTTTTGTCCTCGTTCAACCTGCGAGCACAGTTTGACTGGTAAGTACTTTAAGCTTCTGCGTGAATCTGGTATTCAAATAGATTGTACATCCCATTAGTTCTTATACCCCTTAGCCTGAAATTTTTAATTGGTTTGCATGGCCGAATTGGAGAGAAAATTTCATGTCAATGAATTGCTGTTTGGTTTATAATAGGGGTTATACCAACTGCAATATTTATCAATGACATGAAAGCCCGGTTAATCAAGATTGATTTCGTGGGGGGTTTTCATCTTTCTTTGTTTTGGTCGTTCACGATTGGCAGGCATGCTGTGCTGATGTCTTTTTTACTGACATTCCATGACCGGATTAGGTACCACAACATTCCTAGGGACGCATCCCTTGTTACACCGCAAGCGTGATACGACAATGATGACCCTCTCTCACATCCTCGTAACTTCTACCGATATGAGAATTGAATCTCGAATTTCCCAGAACAATTCATGTCGCTGTCACAGGCGTCCATACTGATTTTACGGTTATACCTAAAACTACTACCCTTCGTATAATACCCATATCAATTCAGTGTCAAACTCTCAGCAAGCAGATGGTGGTCTATAGATTACCACTGGACAGACAACATGACTGAAAACTCCAGCTTGGTCCCGAATCTCAAGACTCCTGGACACCGACAAGGGTCCAAATGGCACTACGATTATCAGAGGCTTCGCAGCTTGGCAATGATACTATCGTCAAGAATCGACGCTCTGATCTCCAGCTTTCAGCTCGCCTCGCAGTGCCTGAAAGATGGGAACCAGTCAGAGTTCGACCGCCGGCACAGGGCTCGGTTTGAAGACGGCAGCCCGGCGGGCTTCTCTCACCAGCTGAGCGACATGAGCAAACGGCTGGCCCTGGGCGAGCTCCGCGCCAACATATTGCGCGAGCCCGACATGGCGCGGTGGTACGGCGACGCCATCGTGATATCCAGGGCTCTGGGGTTATGGCAGGCCGCCGTCCGCGAGCGTGCCGGCCTGCCCAGGAGCGACGACTACGGCACCATGGCCCAGATCGCAGAAAAGCTCGACAAGGTGTACAAGGTTGGGGACCTGGAGAAGATCAAGAGGCGCATCGAGATCCTCGCGCAACGGGCGCTGGCTCAGAATGGGGCGGGTAACAAGCCATCTCGCGGGACTAAGAGACCTGCTGAGCAGCTAACGGACGATGGCAAGGGAAAAGATGACGGGAACATTCCACCGGCGAGGTTTAGAAGGACAGATGTTGGACGTGTAGCCATCAGAAGCACCCGTCACGGGGCTTCTTCTAGTGCTTCTGACGCGGTTCCGCTGCCAGGCCAGCAGGATACTGACATGACTGGTGGTTTTACAGTACATGGTGATGAAGGTCAGGGAGAGGGGGAGAGGAAGAAGGCTGGACGCCAGCAGGCACCAAAGATCTTGAGCCCGGCTTGCGTCGAGCGTCCTTTTCCTTTCGTCATCAACAACTCGACCGGGTTCCAGAATGCCTGGAAGACCGTCCAGCTCTTGGAGAAACGCTTAAAGGGCCCCAGACGCGCCAATCATGACAGAGACGTCAATTTCATGAATGTTCTGGTCAAAGAACTTTACGGATACGCGCTGGACACCAGAGCAGAGTTCAAGACGACGAAGGTCCTCAAGGCCAGGAACTTGCGGTATCTTCAGTTTTGCGAAGCACCCCAGCCTGAAATACAAAAGGCTGATGCTGAACTGAAGAGGATGGAGAAGCAGTACGACCGCGATGACCTGGGGTTTGATGACGCCTCTGAGCGAAACGCTTGCTGTCGTTCTCTGACACGTCTCTATGCTGAAGCTGGAGTAGATGACATGGAGTAGGATGCTGCTGGATAGCAAGCATGAATGAGATGACGGATTGGAGAGTAAACACTTAGAAATGGATACACAGTAACATGGGCGAAAACTTTTTTTTTTCCTTTCGCCTACAGAACCCAATGTTTTGTCCGTTATGCTTGTTCTCAGATGAACTAGTGAAAGACCTGTTACCCAACGTGGGCAAAAGCGACGCCATTTTCAGGAGCTTGCGGATACTCGGACGAAGTTTCATGTATATCTCATACATCAACTAAACTACCAACCATTGGAATGCAACTCTCACAGGCATTCCATAAGCCCTTTGTGCCTACACATTGTGCCAGTAAGAATGTACACACTGCACCACTTGGTCGTCCCGACCGAGCCTAGTTGCTGCTTGATCACCCTGCTGATTACGAAGGCGAGAGAGGTTTAATTTCCTTTCTGTCATAATTGTATTTTTGGTTTCGTGGGGGGGTATTTCCGCTTCGTATTAGCGATGTAATGAATAAGTGAAAACAATAATAACGCAATAACGCCAAGCTCCTTGTATGGTATAACATATCCTCAAGATAAGAGAAACGAAATGCAAACCCGCAACGGGCGCCTCCACCAAGCCCGACATCCCTGTGGCCTGCGTAGGCGACCCAATTTTCACCGTTCCATTGGCTCGTAGAAGATCCCCCAAAGAGTGCTTATAATACTACAAGAAATAATCGGCCACGGGCTTCTTCGCAGGCATCCCGCGAGAATCCTGTGGTGCCGCAAGAAACACGCGATATCTGCGAGCAGGACCAATGGGCCGGTTCGTTACTTCCTGCTCAGACATGACGCCTCGAGCCTCGTTTCTCCGTGAGAACCCACCATCGCTACGACCGACCTCGCCGTTACTGCGGGCAAATACGCCGAGCCCAGACTCGTCCTCGCTAAGCTCGAGTAGGGCAGCGACGTTGCCGCAGCGGTAGCAGTAGTTAGGCGCCGACCACACTGTCACGATGCTTGCATCAAACATCTCCTTGAAGCCCTCCATGACAAGCTGATGCGCCCGCGCAATGAGGCTTAGATCATTCTTGTAGTTGAACTCCTTGGTCGCGTCTGGTCCAAAGAGGAATCCTGCACCGCGCGGCGACAAGCCCCAGCCAGCAATGTCATCTGGGTCGGACCAAAGGAGATCGCACATTGCACCGTCGTGGGGCACTTCCTGCTTGCGGTCCAGTAGTCTGATCTTGTCGATCGAATCAACCAGTGGGCTCAGTCCTCCGTGAACACAAAACACGGCACCTGCCGGGTTTCCGAGGGAGCCCCCGCTGGAGCCGGACGCGCCGCTGCCTGGAGGGCCAGTCATTGGGCCCACGGATGAGCTGGCACCGCCACCTTGGGCCTCGGGCGGAGGTGAAGACTCGCCATGGGTGCTACCTTGAGATCCAATCAAGTTTTCACGCTGCTTACGCAGAAAACGTTGGACAACATCTCCAGTGTTACTGCAGACTTCGACCTCGTATTCCGGCCCAGCTTGATCTTCCGCCGGATTCTTTGAAGGGCCCAAAGTATGTGACGCGCCGAGCACGATGGCACCCAGCGCAAGGTAGTCAAACACGTCGCAGCAGTATCGCCATACATTTGCGCTGCCGTACTTTCTCAGACATTCATCATAAAACCCATATACTGTCGTTATTTGGCGCGATTCGTGATTGCCACGGATCAAAGTCATCCGATCCGGATAGCGAACCTTGAGGCAGAGGAGAAGGAGAAAAGACTCGAGTGAATAGAAGCCGCGGTCGACAAAATCGCCTGATACAAAGCAGTGGTATTAGCACGACACTGTTGGCACGAAGCCCAGCCATCGCGAGTGTTATGCGGAACGACGCTCAAGGTTGGAGACCTGCAGGGTTCACTCACCCATAAAGAGATAGTTGGTGTCTGGGACATCGCCGCCAACCCGGAAAAGCTCCATGAGGTCATGGAACTGGCCGTGAATATCGCCGCATATTGTGACGGGGGCCGTGACAGTAACGACGTTCCCCTCCTCGAGAAGGATTTCGCGAGCTTTCAGGCATAGCTCACGTACTTGAGGCTCTGGTATAGGGCGACAAGCGCGGAGTTGAGCGATCGCCCTGTGACAGACAGAGAGCACGCGTTAGCTGTGGTTTTGAACCTGGAAGCACACTCCAAGAGGGCTGCTTCAAGCGCAACATGCCGAGGATCGGCCAGCCGGACGTACTCATCGAGGTCACTCATTTTGGGAATTATGCGCCGCGGTCGGTGGGAGCCTCGGTGGAGATTTTTTTATTTTTTTTTAAGAAAAAAAAAAAAGTTGTCCAAAGAATTATATCATTCCATGGCTGACCAAGAATGAATTGGGGTTGGCCTGTAAAATCGAGATGATCTTTTGGATGTGGCGTTTGTCCCTCGGCGCTGAATAAACGTCGCGAAGGCGGTTGGCAAGCGTATGGCAGGAAACAGCGATGGGTGATAAACGCTTATCTTTTTGGCGGGCGAAACGACGCAATGATCTAATGTGGCTTAGCCGTCCAAAACGTGGCTGATAATTTTACAATACCCCTGACAGCTGAGCATGCATGCGGCCAACTTAGGTGAGCTGTACGTACTGCATGTACCTTGGAGCTCCAGCCAATCACCGCGGTCCAATTGAGAAAGCGTCCAATTCCACCATCATTTCCTGGTCTTCAATTGATCTTGAATCAGGATACCAGGCAGAAAAAAAAAGATTCCTGCAACTCAACCCCAGCAACTTCAGGCTGACGATGTGACGACAAAGACTACATTGCTGGCAGAGAGGGTACGACACAGATTTTGTATCTTTACCTTTTCACCATCATCCGCCAGGCCAGCAGCTAACGTTGCGGAAAGCATACGTTCGTTAATCGATCTACCTTACCTAGGTACCAATCCAAAGGTCCAAAGGGAGCAACTACCGAGCCAGTCGCATCAAATCGCCCGTCATGGCACCACCGCACCTCCATCCGCGGTCGCGCATGACCTCTTCACTCTTTGCGACCACCGTTGTCGCGAGTTTCTTCGTCGTTGCCCTGCCGCACGTGCTCCCGTGCCCGGCACCGCGCCGAGTATTTGCCGACGGGGACATGGAGACCATGATTGACGCCAACGGGAGGACGCTGCGAAGGAGGAGAAGGATACCTTTAGATCCCGAGGTTAAGGATGGCATAGTGCAGTTCGACGCTATGAGTAGCCCAATTGACTCCTCTGAGTCTGAATCAGAATCTAATCCCGGGAGAGCTTGTCCGATACCAAAACCCGGCGGAAAGGTTGGGGAGCTGCTCGGTTTTACGAGGAAACAACCGCCATCGCAAGATGAGAACAAGACATGACACGAGATGGCCGGTTGCATCAGAGCTATATATCTATCATACCGAGAAGTCGACAAGGTGGCATACCCGGCTGTGGCGCCGCCAAGGATCAGAGTGGAAGGCATAGAGAAAATGAGATGCGAAGATTACGGATGGCAAGCCGCACGAAATCGAGCTTGATGATAATCGGGCCAACGATTGCAATATTGGATGAATATTATCGATCTGGGTAGCCAAGCGCACCTTGATGATCGACGTAGACACTTTCAGGGCTACCCCAAACAGGAAAAAAAAGGCGTGTCCTGCTTGTATATATGATCCTGTAGGATTCAAGAGACTATACTCTTCAAGAAGATCGCATCAATTGTGCGCCTCGAACCTCCCCTATGCCATGGGTGTGAGCGCCCACATATCCACGGCAATGACCACCAATATGCATGGGACCTGATGAGACTGCGAATAGACGCAGGAATCTAATTTGCCTGTATATTACACTGGTGCGTGTTTAGATATACGAGGGTCATGGACCCCGTGGGCTGCCGGCGCCTGGTTTGAGTGCGAGCAAATTCGGAAAAGAAAAAAAATGACGATCCATCAACATGTTTAAGCACCCGTGAGATGCAATATAGGTATCATTCCGCAAATGGGAACAGAGGAGAATATGAGATATACAAGTTGATGCTCGGAAGGGGGGTTTTTTTTACTGACTATTCTACTATAGGTAACTCGATCATATGGTTTTGTAATCGGCAGTGTCGGTGCCGGGCACGAGGTGAGAAACTTGGCTTGGGGGAGTTGGGGTAGCAGGGGTCTCTCTGCAGACATGCTGTATGCAATCACATTCCCCCTACCAAGACTCACCAATACTTTTTAGAGCAGTCTGACCTGTTTCCCGTCCCTTTGAAACCCCGGCCATCTGGAAATGCAACGGTCTGGTCCCGAGTTCAGAAGCCGGTCGATATATAGGCTTAATATTTTGCTTTGAACACCTAGCTACTTTTTACCCGTTTCCCCACTCAACCATCTTTACAAATCCTCCGGCGCACCCAAGGACCTGGCATTGGGCCTGCGTCACAAAAATGCCTGGGCTGCCCAGCCGTCAAGAGCATATTCGGACAACCATGCGTTTGGTAGTATCAAAGTGGGCGATCAGGGGGATCAGGAGTGGCGCAAAAAAATACTCTTGGACGTCTCCGGGATGTACGGCATGGCTGGATCTACCGACTTACACGGCTTGTCTAGTACACTTTGCAAATCTCGTCATCAGGGAGGGACAGGTATGGTGTATACGGATACTTGGTGGTCTCACTTATGCCATCCAAGAGAATGATGAAACCAAATGTCATCTCAAGTTTCGCATCGTCGGTCAGTCCGTGTATTGTGCGTCTGTTTGATCCAAATATCCACCCTTGGTCTAGACCTGTGCGGCTCTGTGACTTGAGGTATATCATCAGCTTGGTCGGCCGGCTCTCTTGTCCTGTTTTGTTTCTCTCACCACCCACGAAGCTATTGTAGTCTGCGCCAGTGACGCTCCTTCTCATCTCCTTTTTCATTCATTAATTTCTCTTCTTGATAGAGGTAAGGCCTTTGTAGCGAGACCTGAACCAGAATCCACCATGGCATATAACTAACGGCGTCTTGTATAATACAACAACAGCTGTGCTCTCACTATTTTTTTTTATACCCTTTCAACATGAGGTGCTTCCGCACCATCGTCCTTCTTTTCGCCGGCCTGGCCTCGGTCCAGGCCCAAAACAGCACCGCTTCGGCCACGGCTTCCGGGACCGAAGTTGCCTCTCAGTCGGCCACCGAGACGAGCAGCTCGACAACCACCTCGGCCAGCAGCACCGCGACGCCGAACCTTCAGGACCTCTTGAACAACCTGAACGGCGGGCTCAACAACGTGGGCGACATCAACTTCAACAACCGCAACGACGTCATCAACGCCATCGGCCTGCTGATGAACCAGCTCTGCGTCGGCAACTTCTTCAACGGCAACCTGATCGCGGGCCTGAGTTCCAACCAGCAGCTCCAGCTCCTGTTCCAGCTCGACCAGCTTAACCAGCTCAACAGGCTCGGGCTGCTGAGCAACTTGGACCTGCAGGGCGTCTTCAACAGGGGCTTCGGCGGCATCAACCTTGGCGGCGGCGTCGTCAGGGGAGCCAACGGTCTCAACAGGGGTACTATCAACTTTGCTGGCTTCAAGCGCGCAGTCGATGATGCCATGGCGGTAAGATCTACCCTTTTCCAATCATTATATCTCTAATGTCATATGCTTTTCGCTTTTAGTATGCTCAAAACATGATCAACTGACTTGCATGGCAAAAATAAAAAGAAGCTCGACGCAAGCCCTGAGCGCCGCAGTGTCAACGTCAAGAGGCAGCAGCTTCTGTGCAACGCCGCCGGCGTCGCCACTGGAGTCGCTGGCAGGAATGGAGGCCGGGCTCGCCAGACGTCGTCCACTACTACCAGTTCAACCACTACTACCACTGCGGCAGAAGCAACAGCCACGGCTGAAGCAGAGGCGGATGATGAGCAGGAGTAGAAGGGGCTTTCGCTTTGGAGTAACAAACCACAAAGATGCCGAGTTCTCGGAGCCGCGTCACCAAACCCCCTGGCTTTCTTTTCTACTATGCTGCATGCATATGGAGCACAATTATTAGTTGCGCAAATATGATATAGTATTCTTTCTTCTTCGCACTATGTGCGTGCATGTTTTGGTATGAGTAGCTATGCATGGGTGACCGTTTTTTGGTCTTGGGAAACATTCGAGCTGGGGAAATTTTAGCCCCTGTCTTTTGTTTTTTG
>JAVHJQ010001124.1:0-11705 GCA_031306095.1 Pyricularia sp. CD86 | reverse complement strand
CGTATATGCAGGTTCGGACCTGGGGTAGTTCGGACATTGCCAATATGCAACCACTCGTACAATTATGTTTGAATCAGGACTAGGAGAAAGAATTACCCGCACTCCAAGTTTTATAAGAAATTTGACCGATAGCTAAAGTTGCATACTATATCACCAACTACCTAGTCAGTTAAAAATGGAATTCTGCGCATGATATACCACGTCGATACAACATTGTTATCGGTTATGCCGTACACCTTGTACTCTACCTTGAATCTCCAGGGTTTGAGAAAAAGAAAAAGAAAGTGAATTTGGGCGTTTATGCCTTAGGATTAGAGCGAAAACGAGCTGATATTTTCAAATAGAGCGCGTCTTCCACAATTATTGTCAAGTATTATACCCTTGTGGACGATTGGATGTCACATATTTCTCACCATCCTTCCATCGAAGCTTGAAGCTGCTAATTGAACATATTTTCTGAAGTCACTAGTAAGTTACTAAAAATACCTGCGCTAGCAAATAAAGTCAAAATGCGCCACTCAAGCTGTTGGTGTCTCTGCCAAACCCCGCATTCTTGATTCTTCCATATGGCGAGAAAATTCATTGGAGGGGGATTGAATCTGGAAGTTTTTGACAGACTACAGTACGAGGTCAATCCTACACCATCTCGGTTGATGCTTTGTGCAAGCCCATTCAGGCCGGACTGGAAAGCCCCCACCTCCCGGTCTATGAAGTTGAAGGAGAAATAAAACATGTTGTCTTGCTACAGGTAGGTACCAGTCTAATCGCTGGGGTTTGATCTCCTGCCAACAAAAGCCCACTCTATGTGTAGAAAGAAACCATGTTTTGCTGCCGTCTTCTTCCTTGTTTAGCCAGCAAGGACTTGACTCGCCCAAATTGTCCATCTAAATCATAATAGAAAGCGGGCAGCTTGAAACTAACAAAAAATGCAGGTAGTCGAGAGCGTGTAATCACTGGCCATACTACCGGTCGATGAGGCATTTATCTGTAAGCCGGCATTTGGGATGACCGCGTGCTACTTTGGATACCACTTTGTGATCACGCAGGTCTTGCTTCCATCCAGTGAAGGCTTCGCGACCAGTTAGTTAGCGAGTAAGTGTGCTTGATCACCAGCTTGCCACCCCTGACTCGGTACTAACAGTGTGCTTCAAGCTTTACATGGCCACGTTGCCAGGTGTTGGCAACTGGTGACTGGATGTCCCAGATGGACGGATGAAACGGTGGAATTATGGCGGTGACTCGGCGATGTTGGAGTGATTAATGTGTCATTAGAAATATAAATATCAAATCCTTAAAAGATAAGCTACATGAGAATGCGCAGCTGAGAAAATACTGAAGAAGAAAAACCGAGAAACGTTTCTTCTCAAGCAATCAGGACATCCTCACATCGCCCTTCCGGAAATTTGCTTTGCTCGTCTGTAAAATATATCCAGGATGCAGAAGAGGCTGCAGCAGGTCCATGCTTCTGTATGCTCGCCCTCTTCAGCGAGGACATGACCGCGAATTACGGTGTAAGTTGCGTTGAAATCCAGAAGCCATACAGCGTCAGGATGCAGCTGGTAGTCGGCATATATGTAGAGGGCTTCTTCCCCCTAACAGAGAAGCCCAATAGCCTGGATTGCCAGCCAAGCGCTTGTTCAACCAGATCTTTTGCATGCAGTCTGTGAGAGGGGGCTTTCCACCTGAACAGCCTGGAATCTCTACGGTTCGGCCCTTCAAGTCCTACTAATGGAGAGATCCCAGACCTCCATACCGAGACTCCAATTGCCAAGACGGCCCAGATCTTTCTGCTTTGTTTTTGGACCTCCTAGCCGTAACAATGTTGCAATCCCGTGTCTGGACCTCATAAACCAGCCCAATAATCTTTGGAAATTTCGTACACCATCTCAGCAGCAAAACTGCGGGCTTAGGTGTCGAAGTTGCGGGTAGCTTCTCGCTTATATGCCAGATCCATTTGGGGCAAGTCTCTGAACCTAGCGCATTAGATCGCGTGAGCCATATTTCTTCATGTCTATCTTGCCCAAAATAATTTCCTGAAATTACTGCCTTCCATGAATGCTTATCCTGCGAGCCGCCTAAAAGGTCAAAACCTCCGTCGACTGCATCGCTCAGCAAAGGGGTGATGTTCGCCACGGTGCCAACGTGTCTGGTAGCGACCAAGTATCAGTCTCCTAGTTGACAGTCAATGTTTTTGAGGTGGACATGCTCGGGCAGTCATTCAAAGGTTGGCAACTATCCAAAAGTCTGCCCACGCATAGAAACGTGGAGCAGTGTTCTTTTTCACCATTTGAGAGATTTGCGATAAGGTGCCCTGAGAACCAAAAGGGTGATTGTTTGCTCTGAAATAAAACATTCGATCTGTGGTCGGAAAGGTCGGAGTTTCTAGTCTCTTGGGTCAGTAACGACATGTTATTACGCATCGTCGTGGCTGATCGTTGATGTAAAATAGCCAAACGGAGTCATACTTATTCGATCGTTTGGGGTTCTCCCAACAGTATTGCTCACGTCACTGGTAAGGTTAGGTTATGTCTTGCTAGATATAAAATTTCCAGTACTGGCCTATCAGGGGCGTTGTCTATTGGGTGTATTAGGGCGAGGCAAGAAGGGAAACGGACAGATGAAGGCCTAGGAGCAGTTGATGGCGGCATGTAGATCTGGCGGCAAACTAGGTCAGTATGATGAAGTAGAGAAGCCAGCGGGACTTGCCATTGGACATTATTGTGTTCGTGGGCGCCTGAGAGATGACGTAGCTGAGGAAGTACAGGGAGACGCCGGCAGACCACTGCAAGTCCGTGATAGAGCAGTCGTTTTGCATGCCGCTCAAACTGGCGCTGCTGGAATTGATTCGGTCAAGGTAGGTGGTGATTGACAGAACTGCTAGGGCTACTGGTTGTCTTTCACATTTTTCGATGTTTCTTAAGCTGCGAGCATCAGATCGGCCAAGGGGAGGGAAAACGGTAACAGATACTTATGAGCAAGATTCAAGTCACCATGAACAGAAACTTCCAGTCCAGATGCGAAGGAAAGATTTCTCAATGGCCCTGAGCTTGTCGTCCAACCTGTTCTTAATAACTGCATAGTCTTGGATGAGATGGTTTCTTCCATTGGCAATATCTTCAACCTCGCATGCTTCGGCCGTGGAGATGCTTGACGATTTGTGTAACATATCAGCAATGGCGGTTGAGGTGTCAGTATGTAAGAGTGGCGGGAATCTTGAATCGCTCGGTCTTGAAATAGTAAAACCTTCGTTGAAGTGGAAGAAGGGTTTGCCAAGTTCCACAGTCTTTTTGGTGTAGATGAGGGGGGAGAAGTTATGCTCGCAGGAAGTCAAAGAAAAACCTGAATCCCCATATCACGAATGGTATAGCAACTCAATGAATCTCTTGTAGCCTCCAGCTTACCATATTTGTTTCAGCTATGTTATGAGCCGCTTATCCTCTTTTTCCCCCGCCTCTCGCAAAAAAGACTCATGACCGCATATTTCGTTTACTATTCGCCAAGATTCATGTCTTGTTATTGACGGGCTCTCCGCAGAACGCCACGACCCTTTCCCCTTTTTACTCCAGGTTCCTAGGGCTCAGGGTGAGCGAGTGCAAAATCTGGGGTAAAAGTTCTTGGGATGGTGGCCCCCCTCTCATGTCTCGACCCACGTACACATCGCCTCGCAAGCCTGGCTGAAAAGGGGAGTTGGCCAAATGCAATTTGCTAGAGGGTACAATCGTCGATAAGTGGCAGTGGAATGTTCGGAACGGACGCCGTTCCCGAATTCCATGGGCGCCAGGCGCACAATGTGGGTGCGTTGGTCGGAGGTGGCTCGCTGGCGGACACGACTGGGCACTTTGCTACGGAGGAGTCCCGAGGGCAGCTCTGACAGGTTATCCCTTTCAAACTTACTCAGCAGCTTTCACATTCGATGGTGCAAATACTGAGTTGGTCCTTTTGGTGGAAGCGATGGCTGTTCATCACATGATGGTTAGATCGGACGACCTGTGCGAATGAACTCGTGCACCGTGACTACATCATTGAGTCATCACTTTTTGCAAGTACTTGATCAACGTCGGAGCTTGTATTGCCATGACACCAAGCAGACTTTTTTTATTAGTCTGACAGAGTATGCATCTTTCTGCTACTTGAATCATTGTCATCACTCTAGCAGGAATAGAGGTAGCTTCTAAGTTCCTTCTACTTCAGGATTAGACAAACGATGCAGCCCGATACTGACTGTAGCAAGGGATCATTGCATTAAACAGCCAAGTCTAGTCTGCCGTACGGCTGATGCATTTAGGCATCCGACATGAAATCTTGCATGAAACTATGCAGCTCCTTAGCACCATACGATGGCACCCGCTCGAGGTAGCGAGAAGATCCCGCCTCGGGGCTAGAGGCAACTTGGACGATTCGTCTCGAGAGATGTTCGATTGCAGGTATGTTCTTGGCCATACCTAGATATTGTTGGTATTGAGGGCTAGTTCTGTCCAAAGCTCGTTCCCAGAGATGTTTCCATCTGCTCAGAGCTTGTAACAGAGTTCCCGATTGCTGCGGCAGTGACATGGCGACGTGAGAGTTGAAGATGATTGGTTGCAACGCTTTACCAGATGCTTCGTCAGCAAAGGTTCGTCAGGGGCAATAGTGGCATGACAGATCAATGTTGTGTTAACTTACCGCATATAACGATGTGTAGATCAAAAGGTGATAGGCTTTCCAGATCACCATCGACGCCTTTCGAGGCACTGTCCAGCAAGCGCGGCATAATGCTTTTCAACGAAAGTTGGTTCGTGTTGTACTCCTGTCTAAGCATGCCGAACGCGTGCCCCGAGTCTGCATCCCACAGGGCGGGATTGCAAGGCAGGGACCCGGTCATTTCCAGCATGGAAAATATCGGTGGGTTGTTGCAGCATAGAGTAGCGAGACCGTCGACGGCAAAGGTCCAAGTGACAAGTCGGATTACTTGCTCGCGATGTACAAAATTCTGCCAGTCCTCATCCCCAGGCGCGGAATGGCGGGTTCCTACGAGCTGTAACCGCCTCAAGGCCGCTACTATCGCAGGCAAGCGCTCTGTAACAGCCACGCGATACATGGCAGAGTCGGTCACGGACAGAGTTTCCAGCCCATACATTAGCAGGCCAGCCTGGCAAAGCTGGACTCCCTCGATATGATGTACCTCCGAAGAATAAGTCTCCCTGAGAAAAGTCTCAAGTCTTTGAAAGACGAATGCGTCTGCGAGGTGATAGAGTTTCCGGGCTTCGGTTACATTTTCCAGACCCTGTCCGGGACGATATGAATAAGTTGCACCCGTCAGTGCAACGACCATGAGAAGGGGGAGTGAGGCCTCCTCGAGGCAGAATGTCGGCCAGTGTATCAATGGGTATTGGTAATGTCGCTTCCGACAAAAAATCATAGCAAATTTTTGCACATTTGAGACGCTAAAGAATTGCCGGAAAGAGACTGGGTTGAGAAGAGGACCTTGGTAGGAAGAGCTAGAGGTTATATGCTCGGCGATCTCCCATTCCAACTGATGAAGTCTCGCGGCGAGAAGATCCCCTTTAAGCCGGCGACTTTGATCGACAAAGACGCCCAGCAGGTCTTGCTCTTCAGTGCCGTAGAGTCTCTCAAAGTCCAGAGGCTCGAGGTAGTTCTGGTTCTCATCGAACGGCAGTAGGAGGGTAGGGTTGATGCAATCTAAACATGTCTCACTCTGTGCTGGTGAAGGTGTCGCCGTCACGCTGGTTGGACCGAGGAGGGCGCCATCTGGCTCTTCGCCGACAGCGCACTCGGTGATGAAGTCCTGCCTCTCATCGGTAAAATTGAGCAAGAATGACTTGGGGACGGAAGCACGGCTGCTGGACCCCTGAGTAACGTGTGAGTCGTCATGCGGAGCAGCAGGCTGTCTGTTGGTGGTAGTGGGGCAGCATCGACTGTAGGTACAGGTGAGGTTTCGCGAGATGCAGCGCTCACAAGGGTTTTGGGCGTTGCAATGTACCTTGAGACGCGAGCACTGATCGCAGGACCGTGTCTTGCGGCCGCGTTTTCCCTCGCGCAAAGTGCGACTTCCCCTCCGAGGACAGGCTTTGGCGTGTCGTCTGGCACCGTCTGGTCGGGAAAAGACGGCGGAACAGAACGGGCACTTGCGGCTGCTGGTACAAGGGGAGTGATGTGCAGCGTCGTCAACAGGCAGCTGACGAGGCGTACAAAGATCCATGTCTCGGCAGTGCGGAACTTGCCGAAGAGTGTGAGCGGTTTTGACAAGGCAACCACTGACTGCACTGCAGAGCGAACGCAGCCACTACCCACTGTATGTAGACTTGAAAGGTTGATGATGGAGGGAAACGGGCAAAGTGGGGCCATGGGTGTTTTTCCCGAGGGTAGAGTTGTGGGACAGTCTCAATAGGGATCGGCACTGTTCTGTAGCCCAAATCATAAAAACGAACTGTTTTTCGCACAGTGATTTTGTCCAGATGTGTGAAAATCCCGATGCGATCCATACATAGATGAAGTGGGCTGTCTCAGGCATATGTGTGAATATCCCGAAGCTATCTTGCAGCAATACTCAAACATGTGTGAATTTTCCGATGCTTCCAACCCATAAATCAGCATACAGGACTTGGCCTGGCAGGTAATTCCGTCCTTCTCCTTCTGACCGTGATAAAATGTTGTCAATCCGGGCCTTCATTGTTCGCTGTTTACCTCCAAAAGTCACATAAGATGAGGGGTGCAAGAGTAGCGAAATGTATGTAACCTGCACTTTGCAGTTATCAAGGCCCACAGGCTAACAGATCTGATCACATACAGTCCAACTTTTCAACAGGTGCAGCACACCTCTCGCAACAGGTCGGTCCTTGCTCAGTCCATATACGAGGTGTCTGTCTTTCGATGCGCCAGGCTTCGATCAACCCAAGGCGAACCGGGCCGGGCCCAATCGCCTGTCTGCCGGCAAAGCACTCTCTACCGAGAAGAAGCAAACCAGCGTCGTTGACTATGCTTTGTAAGAAGCCCGTATATTTCCAACGTCTGGTACCCTCCGCATTCCCACTTGAACCTGCGACGTGCTGATCAACACCAAAAAGAACCAACATGGACCGGCTGCTGGCCTGGGCTCGCAACGGATCCATGTGGCCTCTGACATTTGCCCTCGCCTGCTGCGGTATCGAGATGATGCACTTGTCAATGCCGCGCTACGACCAAGACCGTCTGGGCATTATCTTCCGCGCCTCACCACGCCAGGCCGACGTCATGATCGTGGCTGGCACAGTCACCAACAAGATGGCGCCCGCAGTCCGGCAATGCTACGACCAGATGCCGGATCCCAAATGGGTCATTAGCATGGGCACCTGTGCCAATGGTGGCGGGTATTACCACTACAGCTACAGCGTGGTGCGTGGTGTCGACCGTATCCTGCCCGTGGATATCTACGTGCCAGGCTGTCCTCCCACGGCCGAGGCGCTGATGTACGGACTTTTGCAGCTGCAGAAGAAGATCAGAAAGACAAAGGTCACACGGATGTGGTATCGGAAATAAGGATAGACTGTGGCTGTGGTGCTAGTTTGTTAGTACTCATGAAGATCTCGCCAAGTTGTAGCGAAAATGGCAGTCAAATACTGGTAGCTTCTTGATAGTGCAGCTTCTCGGAACACCCATCTCCTGGCAAGCACTAGCTGGGGTGGTTTCCGGTGGTTGTAAACATAAAATAGCCTCATCCATACATCTCGGACTTTGAAACGTTAATTAGCAGACTGGCGGAAGGTATATGCCTTGCTCTCACCTGAAAAGGTTTGGAGACCACACATTCGCCGTTTTGTCTTACTGCCCTTTCCAGTCGGCGCAGATACGACCTCGCTTTCGCCTGCGGCATGCTAGAGAAACTCCAAGTGCATGCGCATGCCAACAGATTAAAGTAAAATCTGCTCGAGGGCATTCTTTGGTTGTGGCCTGGGTCGCCGTGATCACATTGGTGCTTCCCAAAGCCAATGAGACTAGCAGTGCCTGTGTTGATAGCCAACTCACTTGGCTGAGGGTTTATCTTAACCTTGACCAATGAACAAGATGCTACCTCCAGGATGAGCTCGCGGCTCCTGATATGGGATATAAGTACGTCGAGAGCTTCGCCGTCAAGAGTTTGTGAGACATAAAAGCGGTTCAAAGTTAAGCTTTGCTCATCAGCTGGCTTTGGGGAGGCAAAGTAACTAACCAGAGAGTAGACAGGTAGTCGAACGCATCGGATATTTGTCCCAAGCCATTGTCGACCCTGCCCCTAGCAATCCGCATTCCGTTTCACGGGCGTCATTTCTGTGTGCAGGGAGGAAATAAGTCGTTCGTGGCCCAGGCATGCGAGCGGCGTTGGAACCGGAATTAAAGGGCATGCACACTGGCATTTCGAAAACGGTGCCGGTCTTTTTGCAGTTGTTTCCGTGGCCTTCTCTGTGCAGATACCCTTTCCTGTGTACGATTTGGGTAATTTTAGCTAATGGAATACCCGGTGATCGACTTCGGGCTGTCTGCTAACAATGTAGCTTGCATCGGCTCCGTGTTATGAGCGGCGGCATGGGGTGAGTGTCGAAGGTCCAATCTTGCATCTCAGCTAAGGTGTTGGGAAGTGTCAACAGGGGGGGGGGATCAGTTTTCAAACTATTCACCCACCATCCATGAAGTTACATCAAGGGTCTCAAACAGACAATGCAATGTTTGGAGCACTAAAAATCTGGTCCCTCAACATCACAACGCCATGAAAAAGGCCGGCTCAGCCTATGAAGGCTCTCGGCCAGATCTCAGTCCCGGAACCGAGTTTGAAAGCCCAGCAGGCCGCGAGCAGGACATCCATCCAAGTCAAGATGGGTCCCTCTCACTCGCTGACGTGGCCGAGCTCTCAGAGGAGCAGCATCTACCGATTCTACCCAGCTGCAGGCCCCTCCCTTCCATCGCGTTCCAGACCTCGTGCGCGCCGCAACTGGCTCCGGTGGCGGCAATCTCTCTGATTCAGTCAGCCCCTACCCGGCCCCGTCATGGTCGCTCGGCGATTTCACTGGGCATGCCGCGGTGCGGCGGGCAGGTGGACGCGTTGGACACGGGCCGGCAGTCGAAGCGGTACCTGGACTTTGTGCTCCTTGCTGCCCATCTACACTGCCGGGGGTGATCCTCAAACACCTGACACACAAGCGGCTCTGCTAGATGGCGTCTGGGGATGGCTGTGCTGCGGCGCATTGTTAGAAGTGCTATCCAGCCTCAGGCCATCCCAGAGTCCTCAGAAAGCACAATGGTGATGGGTTCCACGCGGACAAGACTCGTGCAGTTCCTCGACTCCCTAGAGGAGCAGCACTAATCCTATAGTTTCTCCTTCATGGGCTGCGACGGCCTAACACTGCTCTGCAACCCATGCCCGGGCTGGGATCGAGGTAAAGCGCTGGTGCAAAAGTGCATCTGCCTTTGTAGTCGTCATCGTCAAGACGGTCCTTCGCTTCTATGAGCTCACTGGGGGAGGTGTTGGAAAGGTTGACCATTCTCGCCGCCCAGGGGGACCGGGCAGCTGGGATCGAGTGGGTACCGCTAGAGCGGGAGCTGGAGAGGTCAGCGATACCGATACCCGTCCGGGTGCATGATTTGATCCGCAGGTTTATAGTCCATACGCCCGCTATGCACCTATCGGTAGGGCTGTTTGAATATACTGAAATTTGTAGCAGTTCAACACCCCAACCGAGACATCTGTTGATCTAGTCTCTAGGCACAACGCTAGGGAAATGACGCAACGTTGTGGATCCGAGAAGTCACTATTCACCTATCGGGATTCCCAAGATGGGGAAATCTTCCTTTAAATGCGGGGGTTTGTTTTCCCCAGCTCGTCGGCGTTGCATTTGACTTTTTTTTTTTCTAGAGGCGGTGATCAAGACAAACATTCTCCCCCAGATCGCGCCTTTCCCCTCTCTTTCACCCACCATCCCACCACACACCCCCTTTTTTTCAAAATGCGCAACCTCACAGCAACAGCCCTCCTCTCCTTCTTGGCCAGCCCGGCGTCCAGCAACAGCAGTGTTGGCGTTGCCGTCGGCCGGCCAACAGTCCAACTGGCCGGCGGCACCATAACCGGCACAATTGACCTCTCGACGCCCTCGGTGCGCCAATTCCTCGGCATCCCGTACGCGCAGCCCCCTCTTGGCTCGCTTCGCTTCTCCCCTCCCCAGGCGCTGACATCACCACAAGGCGATGTCGACGCCACCGCCATGCCGCCCAGCTGCATGCAGTACCTGTCCTCAACCGCCGGGTTCTACACACGCGAGGTGCTGCAGTTCAACCTGGGCGGACTCAACGTCACGGGCACCGTGTCGGAGGACTGTCTGACCCTGAGCGTGTGGACGCCCGAGTCCGCGCAGGCCGGCGCGAATCTCCCCGTCATGATCTACGTCTACGGTGGCGGGTTCCAGACGGGCGGCGTCGACGTGCCGTACCAGCTGCCGCCAAAGTGGGTGGAGCGGACGGGGTCGCACGTCGTGGTGGTCATGAACTACCGCCTCAACATCTTCGGATTCCCGTCCGCGGCGGGCCTGAACGCTACCGAGCAGAACCTGGGGCTTCTGGATCAACGGCTGGCGGTCGAGTGGGCGAGGGACAACATTGCGGCCTTTGGTGGTGATCCGAAGCGCATGGGGTTGTGGGGACAGAGCGCGGGGTCCATGTCGGTTGGGGTGTATGCTTTTGCCTATGCCGAGGATCCGATTGTGAATTCGTTCATGATGGACTCGGGGACGGAGCTGACTCAGTTGTTTGCGGAGCCGCTGCACTCCAATTTCACCTTTGTGGCCGGCAAGGTCGGCTGTGGTGGGCTGCAGGCTGGCGAGGAGCTGGAGTGCATGAGGAAAGTCCCGGCTGGTGATATTGCGACCTTCTTGAAGGAGTATGACAACTCTGGGTCGCAGCCTGGAACTCGATTCTGGCCTGTCAAGGATGGCCAGTCTGTGTTTGGGGATTACGGGAAGCTTTACCAGGAGGGAAAAGTTGCAAAGATTGTATGTGCTTTTTCTTACCGTTCAAATTGGGTTTTTCGAACACTCACTAACCAATCAACTTACAGCCGGCCATCATTGGCAGCAATGCCCAGGACGGTAACCCATTTGCCCCATACGATCCCGATGGCGTCGATCAAGAAGCCGCCGACGCCGCGAAGCTCTCCCTGTTCTTTTGTCCTGCGTACAAGTCAAGCGTGTAAGTGGTCCTCTCAGCCCAATGCTAGGAAGCCATCACAATCTACAAACCGGAAAAGAAATCACTTGGAAATATGGGCTTTTCCATCCCGAGTCAAGAAACTAACCAAGACCAAATTCACCAAACCCACCAGCAACCGCATCCAAGCAAACATCCCAGTCTTTCGCTACGAGTACTTTGGCAACTTCACCAACGTCTCTCCCAAGCCCTGGATGGGCGCGTACCACTCCGCCGAGCTTCCCATGCTCTTTGGCACGCACGGCGACTTCCGCGGCGAGTCGACGCAGCTGGAGCGCGACACAAGCGCCGCCATGCAGGACGCGTGGCTGGCGCTGGTCAGGGACGGAGTCGCGGGGGTTGAGGCGCTCGGGTGGCCAGCCTTTGGCGGCGTGGACGGCGGTGATTTCGTGCAGCAGTTTGGGAATGGGGTTGCGAGCAAGACTGGGGATACAAAGGATTTGGAGGCGATGTGTTGAATGGGCAGGAAAGGGGATGACGGCAGGGAGTGGGTTTTTTTT
>JAVHJQ010001115.1:0-26891 GCA_031306095.1 Pyricularia sp. CD86 | reverse complement strand
ATATATAGTTCTTTTTTCTTTCTTGTTGTTTTTATTACTTCAAGTGTTCTGAGTAACCCAAGCACTCACCCAGAATTCGGCAGCGGCAGACTTTGGTAGCGTCTCGCGACCATCAAGTACCTTCAGTACAAAGATGAAGAAGAATTCTAGTAGAGAAGATGGCTGAAGTCGCATCATCACCCCAGGTTGTCGCTGGGCCACTCTATTTACCAGCTCGATGACGTTCTGAGATAGCTCGGTGTCGGCTTCGGGTTCTGTTTAGGCAATGTTTTAGTTCCAGGTACTCAGAAATTTTCTGTAAAATAGATTTAGGCTGCAAGACTTACCTGGAAGGGATTGAAGCAAATCAATAGCCCACGGCAGTATTTTTGTCAGTTGCTTAGCAGCTTCTTCGTGTGAGCTACTAGCAAGCGAGCTTGTAAAAGCGCAAGCAGTGCTGACTACGTAACCAATCCTCGGCGTAGTTGAATAGTTCTGGCTAGTTAGATATTGAGAGATAATGTTTGCAGGGAAGACGAACGGTCCTGGCTCCGTCTCAGAGAAGCCAGCCCGCAGGACGTGACATATCGACTCGATAAGCTCGCCGTTGTCTGGAAATGCAGCCTGCAGCTGGACGAGCATCTGCATCATCTCGGACTGGAGATGAGGCAGAGATTCGCTGACTGAAGATGCGGCCTTGGAAGACCCATCCAGATCTACAGGTGCCTCTGTAACAGCCTGGAGACCCTTAGCCATGCTCAATATATACCTTAGACTTTGGACGGCGATTTGTCCAGCGATTCTATCTGCAGACGCTACCTCCTGCGACTGGGACTGAGCTTCGGCGTAGTATCTAGCTACCAACGGATCAGACATTTCAAACCTCTCGGGTTGTGCCTTGAGCTGCAAGCAGCGATCCAAATCCATCCGGACAATGCGGTACAGATGACGGAAAGCCTGAAGTCTCGTCTCCTCGTCCGATATGGCTTGTATAACAGAGGCAATCGCCATAACGATCTTCTCTTCTGCGACAGGATCTATAGACCTTGACGAATGAATGTTTTCGTAGGATGAAATGAATGTGGCCGCCTCGCCAGTCAAGTGGGACCGACAAGACGAGCAAAGCGTGCAGATAGACTTGGCCGAGGGGCCGGCTAGCATCGAGTCGCCCACTGCACCAAATAGGAGGTTGAGAGCTCCGGGCAGAAACTCGCCATGGCGCTCAAAATAGTCAGAGAACCGTTCAATAAGCGATAGACCAGTTTGACGTAGTCGAACCGGTAGCTTCTCGCTTTGGCCTAGCAGGTCAAAAAGCCCGGATGAGAAGACTTTGTGGAGGAGCTCGTCATACTCGCCGCCGTCAGAGATGCAGTCAGACAGGGCGCTGAGGCAGAAAGCGGCCGCCTCCAGCTCTGCCCAAGCCTGCGCTGACAAGGCCTGCAGCAGTAGGTCGACAAATAGCGACACGAGGCTTGCATTTGGTATAGTGCAGACCGTTTGAAGCAGGTCAGCAACGTCTTTGCGCGCCTCTACAAATCCAGCTCGCTCTGAAGAATCCCAGCCAGAGAAGGTGGCTGCTGGCGGGAACTGTATCTTCTTATAACAGCAGCCCACGACCTGCATCACCAAACCTAGTGAATGCTGAACCCAAGCATCCGAATCCTTAGCTTCTTCGCTGAACATGGTATCGACCATGGTTTCCACAAATGTGGCCCAGAATTCAAGCGCAGGTACAAAGATCTTGTCCTCGCCCACTGCATAGCCAGCTGCACCTAACAGTCCCTTTAGGGCGGCGAGGAAGCGTTGCGACCGATGATCAGTGCTCTTCTGAAGTTCGACAACCTTGGCGTCGGCAAAGGCTATCATCAGCATGCCAAACTGAACAGATTCAAAATCGAAATCTCCGCGGATTAACTGCTGATATCGATTGTCAGACCATGACGTCTCGAACAGATTAATCAGCATGTCGAAGGCTTCGCTCGTGAAAAAGGCAGAATAGTTGGAGAGTGTGTCGGTGAGAAGCTCTATACTGGCTTCGTAAAGTTCGTCAATTATTAAACATCGAATAACGGGAGGTAAAAGGGTACGCAGCGGTATAGTCAGCTCATCAGTCGATGATGATATGCGCTGATTATACATGACCCAAGGCTGTCGTGGAAATCGATGTTAGAATACCGATATCAGCTTTGTAGGACTTCGTTGGAAAGCAGGCATACCTGTAGGCATTTGATAGCCTCTTCCTGGATACCAGTGCAATCTGTACCTGCAAAACCAGGATCCATTCCGCGTGAAATGAGACAGGCGACATCACGGCCTTCAGTGATGAGCTGGTTGTGAGCCTGCGAGCTGTGCGATATGATTAGACTGATTTCTAGTTGAACCTTTGGGCGTTTTGCCAAGACTTACTACTTTGCCGCATTCATGTCGGTCTTGCTTGTCTCCTCAACCAATGTAGCAGCAAACCATAGTGCCGCTCTCAGGGCAACAAAGTCCAAGAGACCAACTGTGGAATCAGTATCGTCATCCCTTGCCTCAGTTACGGGCACGCTGCGCTGTGTATACAGGCTGTGTACTAGATGGGCTATACAACTGGGCCATATCTTGGGGAACTGGATGAAGCAGGTGACCAGTGCAGAGCACAGCTTTTTGGTCACTAGCGCACCTGAACCATCACGCAAAGACCGTACAAACCATTCAATAAGGTTTTGTAATAGTTCATTTGCATCAGTTGCCGACAGCGTTGAGCTGTGACAAGTATTAACGAATTAGTCGATGGTCAACTCCAAAGGAGAACAACGGACGATGAACTTAGCGACTATAATTACCTCTCGGTGTTTAGCTTCACAATAATGGTAAGAGCACCAAAAAACTTGATTGTGTCATTCGAGTTCACCAGTAAGCTTTGGGCCAGTTGCCAGCCCTCGGGAGACTTTTGCACCCGATGAAGAACCTCTTGGATCCGTGATATCGTCTCTGGAGGACCTGGCTCATAAAGTGCCAAGATCAACTGAGGTAAAAGAAATTCAAAGGCCTGGGTCAGTAAAGAAAGGCTTTGATACGCTGGATAGGAGATTGTATTATTTGACTTACGGCCTCAACCTCTTCCAGCGAGGAAGGAAGAGGCAGTCCCTGTTCCCCCTGCATGATGCGGTGCTGTAGGGGCACTAGGCGGAAAATACCCTCATGCCCAGTCCAGCAAGAGCTGCAGGTGATGATTTCTTTTCCTTTCGTCTGATTGTTGCCAGTGCTGTCTACCTCAGCCTTCCGTTACATGCGAACAAGGTCGTAAAATTGTAAAGATCTGATTGAGGAGGGGCGAACTGAACCTCATGAGTGAAGACGTCGCAACCAGATTTTTGAGGTCCGCTGTAATTTATGCCTGGGACGTGCAAAAAATAAAAACAAAAAAACTCCAGGTGAAACAGGCGTTGATTTCCCCCCGTTGTTGAAGAAGAATGGAGACACCTGTTGGGCAAGTGATTTGACGTCGCCATGAGCTTCCTAAATGCAGACAGGCTGGGGCGAAGTGAAGCTGCTTGCAGTTGAATTTGTGGATGCTTGATAATACATGCTGGATACTACAGCGCGTCATTAGCAGCTGGCCGCATTGGCAACGAAACCCGTTTCATGATTTTATTTAACCATCCGGGGACAGTCTCCGTAGTCCAGTTAACAGTAATTATTGGAATTTTTATTTATTCGCATTTATCTAAGCATTTTCCTACAGGGAACAGGCGGGATGTCGACAAGCCATGATTGTTTTCGAGACATCGTGCAGTGTTTTGGTGGGGCAACTCTACCTAACCATAGGCCGTCTAAACCGTTAATGTTAGCAGTACGCTACAATTTGCGGGGCTCCTGTGGACCTTTGTCTCCCACGCATGCATGCGCACCATACGTCCAGCTCCTGTGTCCAGCACCCCTCATCCACTAGCTCCGCACTCCTCCATAATTGACCTTCCTAGGCGGCCTCGATGAATAGTACATACTTCAGGCAGCTCCTGACGTCTGCGAGATCGTCCGGCTACAGTTTCATTCCGTCTTGCACAATTCCCAGATTCGTTGTCCCACAGCAGCATCAACACCCATCCCGAGCAGTAGTGCCTGCTCCCTCGAGCTGCCGGCAGTTCGTGCGTTCGTCAAGCTCCTCTCCCCAATCTCCGTTCGTCATGAAGACGGTTGCGACTTCGGACCGCCTCGCGGAGCTGCGGGGCTTGATGAGAGCGCGCAGCATAGATGTTTACAGTAGGCTATCCCACGCCTCCCGGTCTAGAAGTAATAAGCTCTTTGACTGATGCGTAACACTGTGTGACTGGCTGTAGTCATCCCAACCGAAGACGCACACTCGTCCGAATATATCGCGCCCTGCGATGGCCGCCGAGAGTTCATTAGTGGCTTTTCCGGTTCTGCAGGCACCGCCGTTGTGACCAACGACAAAGCCGCCCTGGCAACCGATGGCCGATACTTCAACCAAGCTGCGACAGAGCTAGACAACAACTGGGAGCTGCTGAAGCAGGGCCAGCCCGATGTCCCGACATGGCAGGAATGGTCGGCCGATCAGGCTGCGGGGGGAAAGACAGTTGGCGTGGACCCTACCCTGTTGTCAAGCTCCGAGGCCAAGGCGCTCCAGGAGAAGATCAAGTCCAAGGGCGGCAAGGATCTGCTTGCCATAACAGACAATCTTGTCGACTTGGTCTGGGGTAGGCACAAACCCTCACGCCCGAGCAACCCCATCGCATTTCTACCAAAGAAGTACTCTGGAAAGGATACCGAGCCTAAACTGAAGGAACTTCGGGAGGTCCTGGAAAAGAAGAAGGTATTCGGCTTTGTAATTTCTACCTTGGACGAGATTGCCTGGCTCTTCAACCTTCGTGGCAGTGATATTCCTTACAACCCAGTCTTCTTCTCGTATGCCGTCGTCACCGCCGATAGCGCTACGCTGTATGTCGACGCATCGAAGCTTAGCGAGGAATCCCATGCCTACCTCAAGGAGAACAAAGTCGATATCAGGCCCTACGAGAGCATTTTCGAGGACTCTGAGGTATTGGCCAAAAGCCTCAGGCCTACCGAGGATCAGGGAGATGAAAACAAGATCAAGAAGCTCGCCATTTCGAACAAGACATCATGGGCTCTCAAGCTCGCACTTGGCGGGGATGGTGCCGTCGATGAGATCAAGAGCCCGGTCTGCGATGCCAAGGCTATCAAGAACGAGACTGAACTAGAAGGCATGAGACAATGCCATATCCGTGATGGCGCGGCGCTTATTGAGTACTTTGCTTGGCTCGAAGACCAAGTAGCAAACAAGAAAGCCACCCTCAATGAGGTTCAGGCTGCAACCAAATTAGAAAACCTGCGTGCAAAGCACGACGACTTTGTCGGTCTATCCTTCACGACGATTTCTGCTGTGGGTGCAAAGTAAGTATTCAAGCCTCCCTAGAACCACATGAGGCAGTAGTTAACCTCGCAAACTTTAGTGCCGCCGTCATCCACTACAAGCCCGAGGAAGACTCGTGCGCAACCATTGACGCCGATTCTGTCTACCTCTGTGATTCTGGGGCACAGTTCCTAGATGGTACGACCGACACCACCAGGACATTGCATTTCGGGAAGCCCTCAGAAGCTGAGAGGAAGGCGTATACACTGGTATTGAAGGGAAACATGGCTTTGGACATGGCTATATTTCCCAAAGGCACCACTGGCTTTGCACTGGATCCCTTTGCCAGACAATTCCTCTGGGTAAGTAGTGAAGAGCGAGAGAAAGATGGGTTGTATTTTTTTTTCCTAGCCAGCTTGTGCTAACAAAGATTCTAGCAAGAAGGATTGGATTACCGACATGGCACCGGCCACGGTGTTGGCTCATACCTCAACGTCCACGAGGGTCCCATTGGCATTGGCACCAGGAAGCATTACGCCGAAGTCCCACTCGTTCCGGGCAATGTAACATCTATTGAGCCCGGCTTCTATGAAGACGGCTCTTATGGCATCCGCATCGAGAATATTGCCATGGTTCGTGAGGTCGAGACCAAGCATATGTTCGGCGACAAGCCATATCTTGGTTTTGAGCACGTCACCATGGTGCCCTACTGCCGCAGACTGATTGACGAGAGCCTCTTGACGCCACGTGAGAAGCAATGGCTGAACGACTACAACAAACTCATTATCGAGAAGACGAGTGGTTTCTTCAAGGAGGACAAGTTGACCATGGCATGGCTTGAGCGCGAAACACGGTTCTTTTGAGGAGCCCGGCGAAGTTACTGGATTCTTTGTAATATCGTAATTATGTTGCTAGTTTGAAGCAGGTTGCATGAGGAGCATTCAAAAGTGCGCAAATGCAGATAAAGCAAATGTAACACCAAACGACAGCTTGAAAGGGGTGTTGCTGCGGAGGGCGGACAGAACCCGCGACGACTGTGCCCTTTCCTTAAGGCGCAACTGATGCACCAAGTCTATGCCGTACTTGGCCGCCACCTACGGGCATGTCAATTACAACGTTCAAAGCACTTGAAGATTTTGGTTCCAAGGTCAAACATACTGAGAAGGCTACTATCGTGAGGCCCATGAGCAAGACGAGGGTGCGTGAGAAAACACTGACAAATAACCCGGATAAGAAACCTACCTCGAGTGAATATTGTTACTAAGTTGTTTCCCTCTGAATACGACAATTGGTCACATAGGCTCTTTTGCAATGAGATCAACACACCTGTCACGCTACCGCCGGACACCTGCCGTAGGACGTCCGAATTGATGAAGCCATCCTCTTCTTCGATTTCAAGTACTCCGCCAGTCGTTGGGGACCATGTTGATGCCGAGCTGCTGGAAAGCGCATCTAATCTGTAGGGCTGCATCTTACTCCGGTATGCTAAGTGGCCAATGCCGAGCGAGGCTCCCAATGCTAGAGGAACACACCTTTGGGCCAGGGCCCGCCGGCATAACATTGCAGCGGCCATGATATCTGTTATCCTTGAGATCTGAATTCGGAGTGAAATGGTACAGAGCAGATGTAGAGGCGTGAGGGATTCTCATGGGCCACATTAATCCCATAGGTAGGGGTCAAACAACAGTACATTACCCAAGATGCAAAGGTAAGGTACACACACGATGCTAGTGAATGTAATTGATGACGTCGATTACTGTGGGGGAGATTCAAAGTTGCAGCTGGTGGTGTGGCTGAAGCTAGTGTGGGCCCGCAGCCTGTAGTGCAGTGGGAGGGTGGCGGTGTGATTGACGCGTGAAATCGCGTCCAATTCTACCTCACCCGTGTTTACCCCCAGGCCCGAAAGCCCACCAGCTCCTCCCTCTCCTCCACAATTATCTTCCAAGTCGCTTTTTATTACCTCCCACCCGAGAGGGCTCTACCAGAGCCATAACGCTGCAAACACAGTGTTAGAGATATTTTGGACGGGTCGATATATCTACTGCCATATCTGCATCCTTAATAAACCCCAATACCGCCGACGCGACAACGCCAACCACAAACGCGATGCCACGACCGGTACGATCTCGAGTCGCGCCGACAGCGCCGAAAGGGAATGCTGCCGGCGTCACTCGGGCTGCTGATCCCGAACCAGCCAAGAAAGCGGCCACCACTCAGGCTAGCCAAGTCGAAGCAGTAAGCGACACGAGTAGTGACATCTACGGACTCAGCGACCGCGAAATCGAGCGCCAAGCGACCCGGCGCGCTTCTGGAGGTACCGCCCAGGCGAAATCCCAGCAGGCCAAAGCCTTCGAAGATTCCAAAACTCGACGCGATGCTGCAATGAGTCGTCTGGACGACCTCAGCTCCACCTCGGCATTGGAAGGACCTTCGACGGTTAGGAAAGCCAGCTCCACCACCGTGCGCGCTACCCGGCGGAGT
Organism: Pyricularia sp. CD86; assembly: GCA_031306095.1. Lineage (NCBI taxonomy): Eukaryota > Fungi > Ascomycota > Sordariomycetes > Magnaporthales > Pyriculariaceae > Pyricularia > Pyricularia sp. CD86. The sequence continues at coordinate 19,057 of JAVHJQ010001115.1, read as the reverse complement.
TCCAGCAGGCTACGGAGGAGCGCGCCGGATGCGTCAGGACTCGATGTTATGGACGACTCTGAGCTCTTCGGTGGGGACTTTGACGATCTGGACGTTGATATCAGCTTGGGGGAGGATTCTGCGCTGGCTGGTGGTCAACGGTCGACCGACACGTCTTCGTTCAATGTGGGGCTTTTTAGACGGGGCCGTCCCCGTCAGTCGAGTATTGTTGGCCGAGATGATGCGCCTATTCGCCCAAGTAGCCGAGGCCCAAACACACCCAGTATCAGTACAACCTTCAACATCGGGACCTTCAAGAGGCGGGCCAGGGAGCAGAGTATTCTGGGCAGTAGGCGGAAGGCCCGGCAAGAACCAGACGAGACGGAACCGGCGGGCGAAGAGGAGCAACTGGAGGATAGTGAGGTTGGATCGGACGATGAGGTAATCCCAGAAAGTGTCATTGGGTCGCCTAGTCGTAGGAGGACGACTCGCGGCTCCGATATAAGGGATAGAGAGCCATCTTTACCTGCTGTGGATACGAGCCCCGAAGAGCGATCTTCGCGGAAGAGAAAATCAACAGACGGCCAAGATGGCTCATCGAAGCGTCCTGCACTGGCGTCCAGCGATGTCCCGCAAGATTCTATCGAGAGCGACTCGGAGCTCAGCTTGCCCCCTCTCGACGATACGCCATCCACTCCAGGCCATGACACAGTACAACGGGCAGCTGTGGATGACGACGATGACATACTGGCACCACCCGCCAGCAGCAGCTCATCGGATGCCAGCCCCACCAGCTGGCCGTCGCTACGAAATCTGCCTCGCAATAGACAACGCCGAGCGCTGTCAGATTCTCGTAAAACACCAGCTCCTGTCCACGGCGAAGATGCGCTGTCGGACATGTCATCCCCACCGTCGCTAACACACTCGCCTAATTATGTTGCGGCCAAAAACAAGAACACCCGTGGGGCAGCCGCTGCCGCAAAAAATGCCCGCAAGGCCTCACCAAAACTTACCACCGCCGAGCTCACGGCAATGTTGCCCAAGAGGAGGCAAAGAATTGCACGAGATGACCAGTCCGACGATGAGTTTGACTCGACAATAGTGGCAAACGGGGCAGACGAGCTGTCATACGTTGAGGGGTCTAGGGCACGGCGCACAAGAAGACCTGCGAGGCCTTTGGCCGAGTCCAATACCCCACTCGCCCGGGTGCAGGCGACCAAAGGCGGGAAAAGGCGTTCTCGGAGGACCTATGGTTCCCGGGCCAATGCGGGCTCCGACAAGGAAAATCAAGATGGAGAAGGTGAAGGCGACACAATACAAGTTGCAGCTGACGAAGAGTACCGGTCAGAAGACGCATTGGCGGATGAAACCATGGATGCGACTGAAGCCCATGTGGAGCTGCCAGGCATATTGAGCGAGGAGCTTCAACAGGCGGCGCAAAAGTTCAAAGAAGTTGATCGATGGGAAATGGAATTTGAAGAGGTCACGGAACCGTCGTCACCCGGAGCCGCAGCTGCTCGGTGAGCTGAGCGGGTATAAGCTTGCTTGTTCGAAAGAGGTTTGAAGGGAGATTGCACTTGCTCCTTCTTTTGTTGACTTGGTTGCGACTTTGCTGAGGTCTTTGTATAGGTACTCTTGATTACGGATGGAAGTTGGGATCTTTATACCCCATGGGCTGTGGTTCTGTTGGAGTTGGGCGTACAAGGAGCAATTGCGATGTTTTGATGAATGTGAGGTTTCCATCCACGCTCATATTCAGAGATCTCTGTATTTGTGTTCATCAAGCGAAGTCGGATTTTGACGCAAAGATCCATGTCTTGGGAACAATGAAAAACTGTTTTTGAAACTACCGTCACCTTGACTCATAACGCCTTAACGCCCACGCATACATCAAGATGAAAATCACCCTGGGAACCATTGTATGCAAAAGTACTTCAACTCTCGTCTGTTCTTTTGGTCAAACGCAAAGGTTCTTGTAATGACTCATGAGAAGCTTGCATAGTCCACTTGATGATCTACAACACGAACGTGCTCTGCTATTTGGTTTGCATCCCTGAATGCCGTGGTGATACTATCCGGGACCAACCCTTGCAGCATGAGGCCCTGTAGTTGGGTTGGTTAGTGGTTGGTGCCCTGATTACTCGTATGTGTGAGCCGAAACCTTGGCATCCTAAACTGACCTGCTTGACAGTGGCAAAGCTGTCTTCCTTGGCCGTGTACTCGCGAATGACCTCCTGGGTATCGAAATCGACGTAGAGCCGTGTGTCCCGAACGCGAACGACGACGTTGTCCAGCCTCATGTACAGACGAGCGAGCAGCAGCATGCGGTGCTCCATGACCCTGACCTTGACGCTAAAGATTGACACGCCATTGTCGTCCAGCTCCGACTCGTACAGCACCACCTCGTCAAAGAACAGGATCGGATCTCGGCGCTTGAGCAGCTCGATGGGGATCTGCTTGTCGCTGCTGGGCGCCAGCCTGGCCGGCTCCTCGGTGCCGCGGTAGTCGGTGCTATAGCTCCAATCAAACGGGTGCACGACCTCCTTTATGCCGCTCGTGTTCTCGCGCGAGTTGGACCAGGCACCAGCGTAGGCGACCTGCAGCATGCCCTTGGCCGTCTTCTCAACGCGGTCCAGCGCCGCCTCGGCGGAAAAGGACATGGTCCAGCCAGAGGGCACGTGACGCACCGAGACGAGGTTGTCGCCAAAGATCATCTCGGGAACGGGGATGCCGATGCGAGCCGACATGGCGTCGATGGGCCCGGATTTGGAGATGGGGAGCTTGCGGGATGAGATCTCAAAGTTGCCCTGCCGGTGCACCTTGGTCGCCTGCGCGAGCTGGCTTGGGTCCGGGAAGGGCTCGTTGGGCGAGTCCACGTGCAGCATTTTGGACGGTTGATTTGAGGCCGTTTTAACTGCCCGTATGATAACAACCTTATGTACGGGTTGGGTTGTTGCTCTGTTGGGATTTGTTGAGGCGCGAAAGACGGGGCTTGACAACCAGATCTTGTGGGCAAGCTCTGACTATTATCTTCGCATATATAACAGAGAAATAGAATGTGCTTGCCAGCTTAATGCTTGATGAAGGCTCTACGTGACGTAAAGGCCTATTCCCTTTGTCAAGGTATGCGGGGAGCTTCCAACTGGGAATATCATGGTTGCGGGGTTAGGGTCGGCCGTGTTGGGTGCAATCGGGTACCTACTGTACTGTCCAACGGCGAGCACTTGTTGCGACTGAATCAGATAGACCCCACCACATCCATGAACTCCTTCGCCGATATTCTATTCCAAAATGGAAACATTCAAGAGGACAAAAATTTTGACTTTGAAGCGATTGTGCAACCGTCCGCTTCTAGTCAGTAAGGTGCAACTGTAGGGAATCTAGAGGCGTTTTACCGTAACCATGTTGCAAGGGTAGCATGGTCCTGGTCGCTAGGCGAGGCCCAGGTCCCGATGCAATATCAGCTCTGTTGCTGGGCAACCACAGCCCACCTCCGCAGCCTCCCGTAAACAATGCTGAGAAGGCCAGAACTAACAACGAAACCAGGCGACTGTCGAACACTAGAAATGCTCATTTGTTCCCAATCCCCGCAACAACCAAGCATAGAAAAGACATTACTCTCCGCACCTTTCGTTTTTCCAATTCGGAAATCTCACCTTGTTCCGGGGGCCAAACAATTTGCATAACCACCCAGATTCCTGAATTGAGTCGTCTTACCGTTTTGGTTGATTCCGTCCATCCTCCTCTGATTAACTTCCTGTCCGCCGACGTTGTACATACAGACAACCCTGGCGAGGTTCAATCTTGCGCCTCACCAGGTTGACACCCACTCCTCAAAATGGCAACAAAAGCTATTCAGCTCGAAGAGTGCTTCGAGCACCTGAATGTTAACGATGAAAACGACCATGGTGACAGATTGGTGCAAAAGTCCAAGGTCAGTCAATGGTGCAAGAACGGATGGAACTCTCCACGCTATAAACTGTCAATGCTGACACCCTCACCAGATCTCCATGTCTACAGCGCAAATGTCTCATGGCAGCTCCAGACCGAACCTGTTCAAGGTCGCCCTACAATCCCAAAGCGCAAACACAGTCACGGCGGTGACACTCCCATCCCAGGCAGCCCAAAGAAAGATGGCCCCTCCCCCCAAGAGCAGAGAACCTCCTTCGCCCAGCAAACACAAAAAGGATTCAGTCTCATCCAGCGTGGATGAGCTTGCGCACGATGAATCTGAAGCCCCGGCCCCGAGAGTACCCAAGGAATTCCACCTGGGCATGTTCGAGATCGGGCGGCCTCTGGGCAAGGGAAAGTTCGGTCGTGTATACCTTGCCCGTGAGCGCACCACCGGCTTCATCTGTGCGCTCAAGGTCCTATACAAGAAGGAGCTCGAGTCTGGCAGCGTCGAAAAACAGGTCCGCCGAGAAATCGAGATCCAAACCAATCTCTGCCATCCAAACATTTTGAAAATGTACGGTCATTTCCATGACAACAAACGTATATTCCTCATCCTCGAATTCGCTGGCAAAGGTGAATTGTATAAACATTTGCGAAAAGAAAACCGCTTCCCGGAGTGGAAGGCCGCCCAATATGTCGCTCAAATGGCCAGCGCCCTTAAGTACCTCCACCGGAAGCACGTCATCCACCGGGATATTAAGCCCGAGAACATTCTAGTTGGTCTTCACGGAGAATTGAAGATTTCGGATTTTGGTTGGAGCGTACATGCTCCTAACAACCGTCGCAAGACGCTTTGTGGCACTCTCGACTATCTTCCACCCGAGATGGTGACCAAGTCTGGTTCCAAGGAGAACTTTTATGACGAAAAGGTTGACCTTTGGAGCTTGGGCGTACTGACTTACGAGTTTGTCGTTGGCGAGGCACCCTTTGAAGACACACCCGTCATGACCCAAAGGAGAATTGCCAGGGCCGACATGACTATCCCGTCTTTTGTTAGCCCGGAGTGCCGTGATCTGATCAAGAAGGTAAGGTTTAAGTCTACTACCCACGCTGAAATATATGCTCGAGGCATTTGTTAACTCTTGCTTGCTGCAGCTCTTGGTTATTGACCCTGTTAAGAGGCTCTCTCTGGACGCTGTCCAAAAGCATCCTTGGATCATCAAGCACTGTGTCAAGGGTGAGCGTGCCACCAACCGCGAGAAGGGCCGCGGTAGCGAGTGACCGAAGTGAAGGATTGTTTTGAAGACATGATGATCGATTTTATCTCCAGTCCAAGAAGAACTGTAATCAAGCCGGCGTTGATCGGGAGTAACTGCATTGGGCAAGTGGTGTTCAAGGAGTTTTTGGTTTGAATTATACAAGGGTTTCTGGGGTTTCTATCGTTTTTGTATTTTGGACAGCATCGGGAATATTCTCCAGATCCTGCCGCTTTTTCATGATTATAATCGTACATGGCGAATTCCCAAGCACTCGCTGGCGGGCCTAAATGCCTTTTTTTGTTGGTATGACACATCCGATAAACGAAAGCCTTAGCGGTCAGTTCCATGAAAATGTAAAAGAAAATTCCCAAAGCAATGCTCACGTGTTATTTGTATATCTCGTCAAATGGCCTGGTATCTGCGAAACAAGAGTCCCACACTTGGTTGACAACCTTGGTGGCATGCTCTGTGTCCCTGCACCTGGCACGCGCCCTGACCGACATAATAGCTCGCGAACGTACGCAGTTCTGGAATTGTTGCGTCACAGTCCAGTTGCCTCTACTAAAGGCCTCTCTTGTCCACCTGCACTCTCCACTCAACATTGACGCACGGATCTGCAAACAAAGGGTAGGTATCAGTAACAAGATCACAAAGAAAATGATACCTCGAGATGGTGGCCATGCATGCTTGCAAGCTGTTTCGTCCTTACCTCTGTGCATGCAGCGTGCCTCAGATCCTTCTCCCCAACAAAGTCCACCTGCCACCTCAGGTGATCGTAGGCGTGCACCATCTCGTGTGCCAGCGTGTCCTCCAGATGCTTCCGGTCCCGTATCGAGTTGGCACAGACCAGGATTCCGTGTTGCGGGCTGAAGCCGCCGGCCTGGCCCAGTATCCTCCCATCCTCGGTCAGCCTCGAGGGACACCTGCGGCAGACGACGTTATCCGCGTCGAGCTCGCCGCCCAGCAGCCGGATCTGGTCGCGCATGTAGCGCACGACGGGCGAGTAGCGGAAAAGCCAGTCGCGCTGCTCCTCGCACCTCTTGAGGTCGCGCTCCTCGTTGGCCCGATACAGGTGCTCGCGGTAGTGGAACTGGCCCTCCTTGGTCATGCTGCCCGTCAGCACCTTGAAGTAGTTGACCCACTTGCTCGTCGCGGGATCGAACCCCGTCTCGGCCGGGTTGTTCTTGCGGATGTTGAGCCGCTCGCCGCCGTTGATCCGCAGCTTCACATGGTCTGGGGTTTCTTCGGACGTCTGTGGTTTCGGGATCGCCCCGGACGGCGTGTTGTCTTGTGGGGACGCCATCGTAGTTTTTTTTCTCTTCTTTTTTTTGGACCTTTCGTTATGGACTAATTGTATATATCGAGAATGCGAAAGAATAATGTTCAATGTATCTAGATGAGCGATAAGTGTGAAGTTTGTGTATTAATTGACGTTGCTACTTCACGCTGTACCGTCGCTCACCCTGTCCTGTGAATGAATCTTGACGTTGTCTGATCCTTGCAAGTCTAAACCAGTCGCGCCCGGTAGTCGCGCATGACGGCACGGAATCCCGGGCGGTCAGCTAAGCGGACTTTTCTGCCCCGAACCCTTGAGAAAACCGGCAATACGGACAAGGGTCTTGGGGTGTTGGTTCTGCACCGTGCGTCATTAGTGGGGTTTACCTGGCGGTACCTTTCAGCTCGCCATAGCTTTGCAGAAATACGCTGCGTTTTTAGATTTATCATTGATGGTATTATACGGTTTCACAACGTTTTGCTATCCCCCCGTTATATTTATGAGACCTGTTCACCTTAACTAGGTAGTTATATAAACCTTCAATAGCTTTCTTATATGCGACGATATTCCCATGTCAGAGTACTGAGTTTAGTGGATTTTATTTCGTATGAGAGCTCTAACTTTTCGCGTTATTTAGGCGGCCCACTGTAACAGTCATCCCTGCCCCATGGTTTACATAGACCGCCAAGCTGCGACATCGCTACCACAAATCGCCCACCCTTCTCGACCACAACACTCGCGCGCCCTTCACGGGGGACGAAAAAAAAAATGGACCTGAAGGGCGTCGTCACGCATTCCGATCCTTGTAAGACCACACTGGGGGACCCTTTTAATACTCCCGTTGAGTATCCATTAAATATGTAGCTAAGCTTCATGTGTATTTCATGTTTGCGGTTACGTCTTTCGCGGACTTTTTTGCTTGGTGTGTCGTGGGATAGAAGCAAATCACTCACTTACTTTTCGTCACCTTGGGTGTCATAGCTATGAAGGCTCCCAAATCTTTGGGCACTGTGGTGATCAAGTTAGGTGAGTTTCCCTTGCGCTTCAAAATTCATGTTCCTCTTGCGCATGCCCCTGCTCTAGCTGGACGTGGGGCAACAGACATCGGAGTGTTTTGCTCCAAATCGCCATAGAGACTAACAGGAGGACAGGCACCAGCTCCATCGTCGACGAGACGACAAAAAAGCCTCTTCTCTCCATCTTGACCTTGATTGTTGAGACGGCCGTCAAGTTAAGGGAAGATGGACACAAAGTCGTCATCGTCTCTTCGGGTGCCATTGGCGTTGGGCTTCGTCGTATGGACATAGCCGTTCGACCCAAGAAGCACATGTCCAAGTTGCAGGTTTGTATTGCGTAATACTCATTGTAGCCGTAATGATTTTACTGATATTCGCCCTCCACTAAGGCTTTGGCAGCAATAGGACAATGCCGTCTTATGAGTCTATGGGACAGTCTCTTTACACAATTGAGACAGCCGATCGCACAGATTCTTCTCACCAGGAATGATATTGCAGACGTACGTATGCCTTCAATTCTTATCGACTTATTTCCCAGGTGGGCAAGAACCGGTGTCCTATGCACGCCCTGGCGAACTCACCAGTGTGACCACAATGTGTGATGCTGATAAAACAACGGAAATAGAGATCAAGGTACCTAAATGCCCAAAACACATTCATGGAGCTCCTTGACATGGGCGTCATTCCCATTGTAAACGAGAATGACACCCTCGCCGTCTCGGAGATCAAGTTTGGCGACAATGACACACTATCCGCTATTACAGCCGCTATGGTTCACGCAGAAATGCTGTTCCTCATGACGGACGTAGATTGTCTATACGACAAGAATCCACGAGCCCACCCAGATGCCAAGGCTATCGAAGTGGTGGAGGATATCGGAGCCTTAGCCGCTGATGGTTAGTCCACCCTTGAATTGTTGAGAAATTGTCCCTTACTGAGTGATATGTCGCAGTATCCTCTGCCGGATCTTCTCTGGGCACGGGAGGCATGTTCACCAAGATCGTGGCAGCAAGGCTTGCCACCTCTGCGGGAGTCACCACCATCATTGCCAGGGCATCAAACCCAGGCAATATCCTCAATATTGTGAAGTGGATCGAGGCGAACCCAGCTGCCACGTCGACCAGGACCAGTGTGAACGACCACGCGGGCTCTTGCCAGCCCGGAAGTGATTCAGGCGTTCAGCCTCCGCTGCACACACGCTTCCTCCCATCAACAGATCCCATCAGGGACCGCTCATTCTGGATCCTCCACGGACTCAAGCCACACGGGACAGTTTACATAGATCAAGGCGCATACCAAGCACTGTTGGACAAGGCGGGCTTACTCCCCGTAGGAGTGGTAGACGTCGATGGGCACTTTGCACAACAAGAAGCCGTCCGGATTGTGGTGGTCGAAAAGAAACTCTCATCGCCTACCCCTGAAGGAAAGTACTGGGAGGGTTCCACTAACGAGGTTGGCCGAGCGCTGGTGAACTACTCATCGGCCGAGATAGCCAGGATCAAGGGTCACCAAAGCACCGATATCAAGGATCTACTGGGGTACGCCGACAGCGAATACGTCGTTCACCGGGCGCAGATCAGTTTCTTTAGGAGGGAAAGCAGGCCAGTCTCCCCAAGCATGGAGATGGAGACCATAATTAGGGGGATTGGAAGCTACGAGGTTACGCACTAAACGGAAGAAAACAAATCTTGAACTTTGTGTACCTACGTAACGCATATGGCTGGTTACGATGCATCCGCGACCTGACGTCTTGACTGCGTAATGTGGTATGGTATCTCCTAAAGACCGCAAATAGACATGCAACTTCGACTCCAGATTAAACAAAGGTTTCCTGAACGCCTAATACTCCTAAGCCCAATATTCTTTTTTTTTCAAAAGCAGGTTCCACCACATCCGCCAGGAATGATTTAGCCCGTGGCGAACAAGGCATCTTCGTCACGCAGGTACTCGCCACAGTCGGATTGCCTGAAGCATGTGATACCCGTAGGATCGAGTCGTCGGGCGTCGGCGGTGCTCTTGGCCGTGAGGCCGAAACCCAGGGGGACGTCCTGCATGTTGTAAACCACAATACCCTGGTGCTCGGGGCAGTCGTCTGTCTGACGTCCTACATGAGCCTTGACGACTAAGGGCAAGCAAGAAAAAAGTCGAGCGTTAGCTGCGTGATCACTATTTTTGTCAAGAGGCAAGACAGAAATCATGTCGGGCTGTGTGTATTCGTACCATTTCCACCGTAAAGGAAGGGCATCTCGCCGTTTGAGCGAACCCACATCTTGTAGCGAGCGTGCTCAGAGAGGATCGGGAGGGCGGTGATGTGTAGACGGAATTTTCCAGACTGGATAATGCTTGTTGTTAGCAGAGGTTCGGCACATGGTCTTCAATCTGGAAATTCGACATGCTGGTAGAGAACAAACCTTTGTAAACTTGCCCAGGCAAGTACCGAGCGACATCAGCTTATCCCTCGCTATCGTGGTGGCCAGGTTCGCTATGCTGAGCTTGACATAGTAGACTCGATCCTTGTGCAGGCGGAAAACATAGCGGTCGCCGTCCTCCAGGGGAGCGATCAAGCTCTTGAGGGAGTTGCCGGTGTAATTGGCCAGCTTGGCCAGCAGCGTTTGCGTCTCGGTGTCTGTCAAGGGACGCATCTCGGCTAACTTTTTGGAGGGGATTTAATTGACCTTGATGTGATAGGTAGGTAACCTGAGCACCCTGGGAATGCCGTCGCGATGCGCCTTACAAAAAAAAAGTTCCAGCGATGTCGCGACCCCACGAAATTGTAGATAAGATAAGGTGCTGCATCCACATCAAGTTTCCACTGATACCCGCAATCCCGCCGCCGCCAGCCGAAGCCACACAATCACGTAGAAGTCACATGCAGGGCAGGTTCAGGAGGATAATTGACCCAAAATTCCGAGCATGGATTTATTCTGCCATTCTATGCTATGCATATACTTCCTTCTATGTTTCCTGGCTTGGGTATCTCTCTACTTCGTAACAAATGAAATAAATGTACGTTTTGTTGTCGAGACAGAAATCTAGTCTATGCGGTTTAGTTTGCTGCCAGCAGGGCTGCGGCGTCGGGTGCTGAGCTGCGATCAAGTTTCCCATCGTTCATGCGGGCTTTTTGAGCCTCCTCAGCCTGCCGTCTAAGTCTTTTCTTCTTCTCGTGGTTTCGGTAACTTGCGTAGCGAATGGCGCCAAGCGACAAGAGTGCCATCAGAATAAGGCCAAGGACACCTCTCCGTATGAGGACCCAACGCAGGCCCTCGATATCGGATTTTGCGTCACTGTTGAGCGTGACGCTGATTTTGTAGTTAATTTGTTGGATCTTCATGGGCAGAATTCTGTTAGCGCCAATCAAGTTTCCTTCAACTTCCACACAATCGCCGAATCAACAGGCAATGGACAAAGACAATGCTACTTACAGCACTTTCGGCTGCCTTCTGCTCCTCCCGGACAGCCATCCTCCTGTCGTTGAACATGCCCTTGACATTGTCGTTTAAAGTCAAGAGCTCCTGGTTGAGCGACTGAGTCAGGATATCGACCTCATGCTGCACATGTGTCCGTTGCTGACGAATCTGCTCGTCGTTTATCCGTCGCATGTTCCGGAGCTCCACGCTCAGCTCAGAGCAAGCTGCACGGAACAGATACGTCTCGTTATCCATGTCACTGCGGCTGTATAGGCCGTCCTTGGCCTGACCCAGGTTTTGGGCCAACAACCCACGCACTGCCTTCATCGCCGTGATGGCCTGGTCCTGCGTGTATCCACCCTCCTCGAGCCGCTTAACGAGGGAATACGTGTCAAAGTGATGCACATATGGAGCCGGCTTGAGGTGCGGATGCTGCGTCTGCATCATCTCCGGGCTGCCCATGTGTAATATTGTGTCCATCGGCCCACTAGACCGGGTCTTCTTCAACTCTCCAGCAATGTCTTCGGCACCTGGCGGAGGAGGCGGCGCCGTCGGGGCCGAGAGCTCGATCACCGGAGGGATATCTGTCGCGCTACCTGCCGGGCCATTCCTTTGGCTCTCGGCGGGAATAGCCTCCGTCGGAGAAGCAGCCTTTATACGGCCAGACTTGGACGTATTGGACTGCGAGTCTGGCTTTGAAGTCGACTTGGTGGCATCGGCTTTGGTGTCGCCGGTCAATGGCTGTGGCTCAACGGCCTTGCCATGTCGCGCAACGTAGGTGGCTCGCTTGGGCGATGTTGCCCTCGCATAATTTGCGGTCTGTTGGCATGTGATCGGCCGCCAGTTCTCACACGCTGCCCTGCGACGGGTCAGGTGCGTGGCAGCTTGAGTTGCCGACTCGCCGAAACGAGGGGCGCGGAACAGGTGCGGGTAAAGAAACGTCAACCTGGCAGTTGACATCACGGACGCCGGCTAAGATATCATGAAGCTAACAAGTGAAAGTTTGACATGGAATGATGCGTAGTAAGTAGTAGAGAGAATTCGGGACTGCGCAGGTCTCTTCAAGGGCTGTTTGGCAAGACGGAGGATGGGTCGGTTGGAAATGACGAAGATTAAACAGGTTGGCATGCTTGAAGTTCTGAAACCGGTGGGCGGGCTATTCATCAACAATTGACTCAAGCCGATGTCGTCAAGGGTTAGGGTTGCCAAGACAAGGCATTCTGTCAAGTCTGTGTCGCAAAACCCCCTAGACTCCAAATGATAATTCACTACTATCTACTGTATGTACGGTAGGTCCACTGTATATGTCTAGCGGTAGTTACCTTGTGTATTTTGCCGTTCCTTATGCGAGGCGCATGGCGATAATGGGCTCGTCTATAAAATCAAAGGGTGACCATAATGTTAATTTGTATTAACAGAGTTTTATGCATTGGATGCTTTCTGCATTTCCATGGCTTGCAACACATCAGCTGCACTGTTAACATCGCCCTTGCGCTTCTTTCCACCTCTTTTCCGTTTTGCCTTGCCACCCCCTTGATCATTATCGTCCCCATCGTTTCCCCATGCAGAGAGCTTTATGTCCCTTTCTTCCAGGTCTTCTTCGTCTGCCATCCTGCTGGTGCCGAAACCCATGTCCATATCCTCTGCATCTCGTGTACTGTCCTTTAGCATCTTCTTTAAGCGCTCTTCTCTCTCTGCCTTTTGCTTCTCTTCCTCTGACTTGGCCTCGGCGTTGAGACTCTTTGCCTTCTTGAGTGCTGCGAGCACTGCTGGGTCGTTTGCGGCCGAAGTTTTGCGAGACTCCTCCGATACAAGACCAGTCTTGGAACCCTTGAACCAGTCTTTTCGAGCGACGGGTATTGCTGCCGTTGCCGACTGTGGTTGATCTGCCGGATGACTTGCTTCTTTGCTGCCAGATGTTGAAGCTGTCCCTGCTCCAGTTTCCTCGTCCTTCAGTCGCTTGCAGGGCCTTTCTTCAGAAACAGCACCCTCCTCGTCGGAGCTGTCGTTCGAGTCCGAATCCATTCCCGCCAGTGGATTGTAGTCCCCAACATCATTGAATATGTCGTCATCTTCCTCTGCCGCAGCTGCTTTCTTCTGTTCGGCTTCTTCCTGTTTCTTCTTGTATATCTCGGGAACCTCCATTCCAAGAACCTCGGCATTCTTATCAGGAACAAATGCTGCCTTCTCCTCCAATTCCTCCGCTGCTAGTTTCCTGACTTTGCGTTTCTCATGACCATCCTCATCGACAATTATCATGACCTCTCTGCCTTTGCTATCACGCTCAAACCTCGTTCCTGGGGCCTTCTGTGCTCCAATTTTCCTGAATCTGTTTCCAAGCGCCTGTTCCTCTTTGGCCTTGGCGGCCTCCCTTGCAGCCTTGAGCTCGGCCAAGATTTGATCTCTCGAACGCTTTCCACCCGGTCCAACAGGCTTGGTGGCAAACTGACCCTTCTTTTTGGCTTTCTCCTTGGTGATTGCTTGGACTTCTGCACTTTCTATCTGTTCAAGGGCATCATCGAAGCCGTCCTCGCCATCCCCTTCCTGTGGAGACTCATCCCCCTTCACATCGGCAGGCGGTGACCCATCCTCCTCAGCTGTGCTTTCACCCTTGCGAGCTTTGGCTAAAAGCTCAAAGTCGAGACCCTTGGGACGGCTATCGCTTTCGGCAAGGATCTTTTTACGTCTTGCTTCGTACTCATCCTCGTCTATCTCCTTGTCGTCGCGTAGCTTCTCAATGGCCTTGAGCTTCGCATCGCGCTCAGCGTCTGCATCATCGCCATTCCTGAGCCTGGCCCTGTCAACGTAGCCCTCGGCAAGCCTGCTTCCCTTGGGCGCTGAAGTGCGAAATCGCTTCTGTTTCTGGTTGGCCTGGTCTCTCTCGGCAAGCTGCTTCGCAAACAAATTATGACTACTTCCGCCCAAAGATCGCCTGGTGAGCAGCAAGAACTTAGTTAGTACAAGTCCGACATCGCTGTCGATGCAACTTTGCATGTACACTTACGGCGTCATCGGGATGCTTGACTTCAGCCGCGATCCCAAAGCAGAGGCAACTGCCGGTTTAGTGGCAGAGGGCGAATCATCCTGCCCACCGGGTTTTGCCTTTTCGCCGTTGGCCCCGATCAGCCTCCGAAATTGATCGTTGTTCATGTTGGCGACAACATGGTCCAACAAGTCAAGTCCGGGGTGGTGGAGATGGGGTGCATTGCATCACAGCGCGTATAGTGGATCTTTTTTTTTCGTGACAGAAGGATCTTTTCACGTGATAGCGCATTTCTGCATGTGTTTGTAGTACACGAATTGGGGAAGCCTAGCGGGTAAATGACAGTGTGAAATGACGTCTTGCCACTCTACGCGTCTTCCTCAATCTCACCTTCAACTCATCTCGCAGCATTCATATCACTTTGCGCCAAAGAAGAGTCAGCATGTTAATGCTAGGCATTAGCGTCAAACTACTTACGGACTCTTGGTTTTTGGTGCACCAGAACTCAACATGACTTTTCTGTTGTCCCTACCATATTGTTCGCCGTCCTAGTTGCACTCCGACGCGTCCGCCCAAGTCGCTCGCGCAACCATGGGTGACCGCCTCGAAAAGAATTCGGCCGCGGTGCGGAAGCGCATCGAAGATCACACCTTCACCGACGAGACCGGGGAGGAGTACGAGGCCAGTGCCTTTGGGGGCTTTGGCGACTACTTTAGGCGCAAAAAAATCAAGTTGCAAAATCTTGATGCTGAGCTGCGAGCAAACGCGTCTCCCGGCAAACCGCAGATCTTCAAGGGTGTCGTCGCCCACGTCATGGGATACACTCAGCCATCCTTACAAGTGTAGGCGTGATCAAAAAAAAGAAGAAAATCCCCCCGTATTTTTGTGTTACGCCGTGCTGACAGCGCTGGCTAGTCTGCACAAGGAGCTGGTTCAACATGGCGCCGGATTTCTTCAGTACCTGGACTCCAAGACATGTGCTACACATATCATAGCATCGGCTCTGCCGCCCAAGAATGTTGTTGACTACAACAAGTACCGAATGGTGAAGCCCCAGTGGGTTGTGGACTCCATCAACGCTGGGAAATTGCTGCCATGGACCGACTACCGCGTCTTCGACGAGGGTCCGGCGCAAAAGACGCTGAAATTCGACAATGGCAAGATTTCTGCCGAGAAAAGTCAGCAGGCCAATCTTGGATATAGAGAACAGACTCAAAACAGCTTTTATACAAAACAACTGCAGAAGCAAGCGGAGCTCCATTCATCTGCTGGTTCATCCCCCTTTCGATTCATGGGCTCGACGAATCAGAACTCCACCCCCTTACGATCTGATAACAATGTACGGTCAAAAACAACCAAACCAGCAGCAGCTCTACATGATGATTCAGATGAGACGTCCGAGGTCCTCCAGGACCGCGCGACCACGCCGACGTCGCCAACTCCAGCGGGCAAAGAGAATATCAAGGAATCCTCACGTGAGGATTCTTTTCCGATGGCCAATATTAAAAACAATCAAATGGCTCCTCCTGATCCCAGGCCAAAGGATCCGGAATATCCGAGAGGAGGGGGAGAGGAAGTACGTGGCGATTCAAGAACCATGACCTCTGAAGAGCACAATGCATTGTTACTCAAGGATCCTAAGATATGGAAGTCTTCCACAGCAAATCCGGATTTCCTTAAGCAATTCTACTCGGAAAGTCGCCTCCACCATCTTTCCACCTGGAAGGCAGAACTCAAGTCCAAGATGCAGAAGATGGCCGCCGAGAAGGGCACAGCGCAAAAGCCGATCAAGCGAAAGCCTGGGTCACGTCGCTATATCATGCATGTGGACTTTGACAGCTTTTTCTGTGCCGTGTCATTGAAAAGCGCACCGGAATACATCGAAAAGCCTGCCGTCGTCGCTCATGGGACTGGTACCGGCTCGGAAATTGCTTCTTGCAACTACCCTGCACGAGAATTCGGTATCAAGAATGGCATGTGGATGAAACGTGCCTTGGAACTGTGTCCCACGATCAAGGTTCTCCCGTACGACTTCCCAGCCTACGAGGATGCCAGTAGGCTCTTTTACGAAGCAATACTCGAGGTTGGTGGTATCGTGCAGAGTGTCAGTGTTGATGAGGCACTGATAGACATAACCAGCCTTGTTTTGGAGGCATCGTCTTCAAGCGGGGTCGGTGTGGACGAAGGCAGTTTGTGGAGAGAACAGGAGAAGGCCAACGAGCTTGCGACGAACCTGCGAGCTGAGATCAAACGCAGGACCGGTTGCAACGTGTCGATTGGCATAGGATCAAATATCCTAATGGCCAAAGTCGCACTCAGGAAAGCAAAGCCTGCCGGTCAATATCAGGTGAAGCCTGAAGAGGTTTTGGATATCCTGAGTGGCCTAAAGGTTGAAGACCTGCCCGGCGTTGCATATAGCATCAAAAACAAGCTTGAAGAAGTAGGCGTCAGGCTGGTGAAGGATGTGCGGGAGCTCTCCCGTGGAAAGTTGACTGCAGTCCTAGGACCCAAGACGGGGGAAAGGCTTTGGGAGTACTCCAGAGGCATCGACAAAGCCGAGGTTGGCGACCAGCCTATGAGGAAGTCAGTCTCGGCCGAAGTGAACTGGGGTATTCGGTTTGTCAGCCAGCCCGAGGCCGAAGAGTTTGTCATGAACTTGTGCAAGGAGCTGGAGAAGAGGCTTCTGAATGAGGGAGTCAAGGGCAAGAGCTTTACTATGAAGATTATGCGTCGTTCACTCGACTCTCCCCTGGACCCGCCAAAGCACCTGGGCCATGGAAAATGTGACGTGTTCAACAAGTCAGTTGCTTTTGGAATTGCCACCTATAGTGCTGACTTTATCGGCAAAGAAGCCATCTCAATCTTGAGAAGCTACAACTTTGCACCTGGTGATCTCCGAGGTCTGGGTGTGCATCTGAGTCGATTAGAGCCCATCAAAGGGCCTGCCGCCGGTGCACCGGAAAGCAGCCAGAAAACATTGTCTTTCGGGGCGTTTGCGAGGGCTTCGAGTAGCAAGAAGTCAAAACAGGATACTATTGAAGATGACGGCAGAATTGGCGGTAGGAGATCTTCCTCGGGCCATGAGATGCAGGACGATCCCATCTCGGTAGATCCGTTAACGCCGCGGAAGCCAAAAGCGAGCCCAATGCACCCTGCGGTCGCGCTTACTATGGCAAGAGAGGCCGACACTCAGGCCAAGACACCATTGAATGTATACGGAACACAGTTCATCATGCCTACACAACCTGATCCCGAGGTCATGGCTGCGCTACCTCATGATATCCGCACAAAGCTGATGGCACAGCAGAAGAAAGCCGTTTCGCCGGCCGCAAGGGAAGGATCACCTGCTTCGAGGCCAAGGTCCAGAATACAAAGCCCGGCGCTGCGCGATGACGAGATCCCTTCTGACATAGACCCAGAGGTCTTGGCCAGTTTGCCTGAAGACATGAAGGCGGAGATTCTTGTATCATATGGCCGGAGAGGCGGTGGTGCCCGCGGACAATCAGTGTTGCCGCAGTCCCCTCGCAAGGACAGAGTGATCAACAGGCCACGCCAACGGACGACTCCAACGAAACGCGGCGGCATACGAGGGATGCTCGGCCGGGCACGCGAACGACAACATGATGCCGAGGCCGGATTACAACAGACAAACCTGTTCACAGGGCAGAGACGAGAGGTAGATGAGGCAACACATGCAGCAGATTCGGCAGCGCAACCGGGACATAACATTGCCACAGAGTCCGAGGAAGTGCTCGATCCCGAGGTTCTGGCCGCATTACCTTTGGAAGTACGCAGGGAGATCATGGCTGAGCAGCGCCGCCGCCGATTAGCTCAGCAGGGCAGCATCGATGTACAGGCACCACCACCGCGGCGGCGCGAGGTGGTGCGATCCGAAGGTGTGGTTGATTCGCAGCCGAGACTACAGTTCCCCAACAAGCCACCACGGGCTTCCTTTACCAAGCAAAACCTCACTTCGCTGCCGAAAATCAAAGACATGCTGCAGCTCTGGCACCGGGACACTGTTCGCACAGGACCACATCTGCGAGACACGGAGGTGCTTGAGACCTACCTACGAAAAGTCATACGTGAGGAGAGAAACCTGGAGAAGGCACAGGTACTTGTTGCGTGGCTGGACTGGTTGGTGGAAGAGCAGGAGGATGGTGATAGTGCAGGAAGAGGCAAGAAACAATGGCAAGCTGCGGTTGAGCGTATCAAGCGAGTTGTACAAGAAGCCCTGGCAGAGAGAGGACTGGGACCTATGGACTTGGGTTGAATTTGGGAGTCTGAAAGATTCCCTCGATGAAGGTATCACCAGATATCACTATGGACTTGAATCAAGACTACCTGATTTATAATAATATTTTGATCTCATGACATGCTGACTATGCCAACCGCCACAGTCATGATTCCGACCATGAACTTTGCTGGATCAACTGCTACTTTTTGAGCGCCCGAAATGTAAACCTGGGCATGATGAGCGTGTAAGAGATTGGTTTCAAGGCAGGCTGACGATGTTGACTGGGTAGACAATCGCGGAGCGGACATCTTTGGGCTTGGAATACAGGCAGGAAGGAATATCACTCACAGAAAGCTTCAATGGCCCACCACAGGCGATGTTGGCGTCGCCATCACAAGCCGTGTTGCACTGGTCATTGTCGACCTTGGCGGAGAGACCAGACAGGATGTTTCCACACCAGCACTCTCTTGGGAGCGAAAAGCCCACAGATACGGATCAGCAATCATACTTTATGTATAGGTGTGGAATATCTCATACCGGCCACACCATCTATCTCCCCATGCCAAGACAAAACGCAAACCTCATATGAAACCATAATGCTTAATGGGTAGGTAGGGTTGTGGCAAGAGAGAAAAAAAAATCATACCGTGAAAACTCGATGCCAGCAAACTTGTACACTGTTTCATCCGAGCCGCAAAAGTCGAGACACGACTGCACCGTCATGGACCCCGGCGACGTCTTGTGCTTGCCGTCGATGGCGCGCTGGGACCCCGAGGTGCCCGGAAGGCCCGTCGTCTCGTTGTAGCAGCCGTGGTATTTGTACTTGGACGAGGCAGGCGGCGAGAAGATGGTTAGGTCTTGAGCCGCGCCGGCCTGGCAGAGCGCGATCAGAAATAAAGGTAGTAGGTGGGGAATCATTTGAGGAAATGCTCTGTTTTTTTTTTGTTGTTGTTCTTCTTTATGTGATTTTTTTTCGTTCAAGATACTCGCTGCCCCTCTATTATTT